>APFE030655306.1:41589-77620 GCA_000404065.3 Pinus taeda
AATGCTTTGAAGCACATCATTCCTCCATTCCTTCGCCTGCACCAACTGTTCAATGTGGACAATCATCGACCATGCTTTCCACCATTACTGGACACATCAGAGATTGCAGGACAAGTTCAGCAGATGGAGGAACTCAACGCAATGGGGACCATTGCTTCCTAAGGGGGGAGGAATGATCCAGGTGGATATTGGTGGCCACCTGCCAAGTCCATCTGGACCCCCATCATTGTCTCTTTCAGCATTTTTCAGTTTCCTTAATTGTAGCACAACTTACTATTTTTAGCAGTTTTTCGGGTCCTGAACTTCCGGAGCCGTTTTGAGGCCCTAAACGACGTTTTTTGGGAATCCGGGGGCAACATGGGTCCATGGAATGGACTGGTGTTGCCGTTCCAACAATGGTAGTTCTCGGATAGGTCTTTCTAATGAGCTATTGTACGCGTCAAACGGAGATCGTATGCCAAAGTTACGACCCCGGGAAATTGATGTACCAATTTACCCAAAACGGGGCCCACAATTTGGCGTTTCATCTTCTAAGGGTCGGTTTTGGAATGTGAAGGGTTTTCCATTGTTTCTCAATAATAAATAGGCCTTCGAGCCTCATTGTAACACAAGTTCGGAACAGTTCAGAGACATGTAGCCGCACATCTCTTCTCAGAGATAAGCTACCATCGTCCTAGCTGGTTTATTCCCAATTCTGGTTGTAAGCATATTTCGGTATTTTCCATTAATGAAATGAAGTGTTATTTCCGCTGCATCTCTTTATTTATGGTTATCGCATCTCTGTATTTATGGTTATCTCTGTAATCTATTGCGTTCCTATTTAAATCCGAATCAAAGGATGAGTAGGTACATGTAAGGGAGGATACAGACCATGTTTCCTATTGCTAGGCTTTTTGGTACAACAAATCATGCATCCTCTTATGAACCTAGTTACCTGCTCTGGCATCTTAGGCCAATACACATACCTCTACAAGTTAGCCATGGTCTTCCCTACACCAAAGTGCCCTACAAACTTGGAGGTGTGAGCCTCTCTAATCAGTTGCTAATGCTCACCTTTAGGAACACATATCTTATCCAACCTGTAGAGTAACCCATCCTACAGATGGTAATCAATGGTGTTGTCGCCATTATGCACATGATTCTGACTCTGCAATTGTTGATACACCTCCTTGAAGTCCTCATCTTCTGAATATGCCTTTCTGTATGCATCATGGGTGAATGGCTCCATGTGCATAAGAGTCCCCAAAGTTGTAATTTTTGATGTGGGTGGCCTTGAAAGAATACATCATTCATTAATCTCATAAATGTACATGGTGCATTACACAAGCCAAATGGCATAACTAACCACTCATACAAACCTTGCCTGGTTTTGAAGGCGGTCTTCCATGTATCTTCTTCTTTGACTTGGACCTGGTGATATCCAGAATTCAAGTCCAGGTTGGTGAAATACTTTGTTTGCTGCAACTGATCTAGCAGATCGTCTATCCTGGGTAGGGGGTAACTATTCTTGAGCATGATTTTATTCAATGCCCTCTAATATATACACATCCACCAATTCTCATGCTTCTTTGGCACAATGATGATGGGTGACCCACATGGTGATGTACTTAGTCGAATGACACCCTGTTCCAGCAGCTACTGCAACCGTTTCTTCACCTCACTTGCTTCTATAATAGAATTCCTGTACAACCCAATATTTGGCAATTGGGAGTCTGGCAATAGCTGGATCTAGGGCTCCACTTCTTTCTTAGGGGGTAGGCCTTTAGGCTCTCGGAACACGTCCTTGTATGCCTGTAGAAATTACTCCAATCTCTATTTTTGTTTCTTAGTACAACAATCTAGGGATGCCTTGCCTCTTATTGACTCCTCTACAAACTAATTTTCTCTTAAAAAAATAAAACATCCTTCTTGTTGGAATTGATCAATTTCTTGGATTCGTTGGCACTTACCAGTGAGATTTTTGACTTTCCTTTATGTGCATTGATGATGAATTATTTTCCATCCTTGATGAGTCAGTATTGGTTAACTCTACTCATGAATATTGCATCATGCATGTACATGTATGGATTCCCAAACACAACTCCACATACATCAAGGGAACCACATCTAGATCTACTTCATCAATAAAATCAACACTGATAGAAAATCTAATTTTATATTGTTTTGTTACCTTCAACTCCGCATCCTTATGTACCCATCCCAGTGGATATGGGTTTGGATGATCACAAACTTCCAGCCCCAACTTCTTGACCAGATTTGCTGCAATGAGATTTTCCTGCAATCTTGAGTCAAACATATCATCAATCTTCATCTTCTTGACTTGTATCTTTACATCAAAGAGTTTGGTCATTTCTTTCTCTCCCTGTTGCTGAAGGCTACTCAGATTCATCTCCTTCTACACTAATGTAGAGACGATCTTCTCATCAATGTCCGAGATGCTTTCAACTTGGTTACTTGAATCGGTGGCCATGAGATTCTTCTTATTATTATATTTCTTCTTGTTCAAGTTTAGCTCTAGATGCAACTTCCAACACTTCTCCTCTGTATGGCCATCAATGTTGTAGTGGTTGCAATGGTTGCTAGGATCTTTGTACTGGTGTGTTGTGGCTACCGTGTTTTTATCTTTTCCCCCTTTTTCCTTCTTCTTCCCCTCCTTAGAAGCGTCTTTATGCTCATTTTTCTTCAATCCACTTGATTGCGCTCTTTTTATGCCTATGTTCTCCAGGTACTGTGCCTATACACAAGCTTCGTCCACCATTTTGGGCATGAAAACATCACTTGCTCATGCAGATGGCAGTGTAGACCCCCCAAATACTTGAGGAGTACATATGGGTTCTTTGGAGAGATACCCAACATTATAGCTATCTTTCTGAATTCTGTGGTGTACTCGTGCATGCTTTAGCCCGAATTTTGCCTAAAGTAATGCCACCGAATCCACTGGTCTTCCATGTACCCAATGAGATAAAATTGTGACTTAATGAGGGTTTTGAAATCCTCCCACTTAGTCACTGGAGGTTCTCCCTCCAACATTAGGGTTTCTATGTGGCTCTCCCACCATGTCAGTGCATGACCCTCCAATTTCAACCGCGCAAATGAGATCTTCTGCCCTTCTTCGATCTGATGGACATTGAAATAAACTTCCAGTTTCTAGAACCAATGGTTTAGATCCAGAGCATCGATCTCACCATGGTATGGCTTGATATCGATTTTTGCTTCCACTTTAAATAGGGATTGTTTCACAACACTCGAACTGGGTTGATCTTTTTTGGGTTCTTTCTTCGGCTAGTTCTCTATGTCTTACCGATCTCTCAATCCCCCTTTTGATTTTTCCTCTGCATTTGAACCCCCTTCTTCTCCAAATATCCCCAACTTATTTCTTAAGGTTGCCATGAGGAGGTTTACTTTTTTGTTTATATCCATAATTTGTTCTTCGAGCTGTGAAAACCTCACCTCTCCATGATCATGAGGTTCGTTTATAGATTCATCGTCCATGATTAGGGTTTTACAATTTTTAGCCTCGTCGATCTAGATTCTTGAAATCTATGCAAAATACAGAAAGAAACTTTCTCTGGTACTAAATGATACGTAAACTACCGTGGATATTCCACTGGACAGCTCGTCACAACATATTTGATAATATTATATTTAAAATCTGAAACTCTACACTATTACAATTTTATTTAATTTCTAGATCTGTAAAATTAATTATAATCAGTGCATGCATGTAAAATTAAATCAAGTAGAAAAGTATAGAATGACAAAATAATCTCACACAAACATAATACACAAGATATTTTATCTGGGAAATCCTTTCGGGATAAAACCCAACTGGAAGGTGAGGCCGCTTCTCTCTCTTTCTTTGTCTGGAAATATGGCTGCAGATACAAAGAATTAATGCTTGTGGCCCATGGGCTGCTACAGTGCATATATCCCCTCTGTGTGCTCTACGTCCCATCTCCCTAGCTATCTTTGCTCAACTACGAAACAAAATGCTCTCGAAAGAATAGAATGCCTCTTCCCCCTAGTGGCCTGGTTATAACACAACCCAATAGCCTTCAAGTGGTTAATTTTGACTACATCAACTCTTAACTAGAGTTACAAAATAGACTCTTCTAGAGTCTCTTACATCACAAATGCATGGCTAACCCCTTTTCCATGAATAATGGTGGCTGGCGTGGCATCCTCCCAAACTATAGGTGTGAAAACAGGAAGGCCAAATTCTGATTGGTATAATTTTTGCATATGGACTCTGATTGATATGATTCTTGAGTCGTTGGAAAGCTATCTATGTGTATAATAGCATGGAAAGGTGTTGCACTTTGGCATCAAAGTTATACCCCAAAAAAATTTTGTTTGATGCCTCAAAATGCTCCCAAAAGGTTTCAGTCCTTGTTTCACCAAACTGGGTCCTGCCGGTAAAAATGGTCCCATGAGCTAATTCCTCCACACTTTCCACTCCAAATGCATCGAGATGGATGACAAAATATATAATGATCCAATTCAGATCAACAAATCTCCAACAAGCACCACAGTGGCTCATATTCCCCTATACAAGTGGTTTCACAACTACACAATAAGCACCATAATGACTCGGTCATCCACTGAGCCCCCCATTGACCATTGAGGTTTAGACACACAAGCCAACAACCCCAAACACAAGTATATAGGGAATATCACCCTAATCACTAAGAATTGTGCTAAGCCACAACTCCAACACTGCTTAGTCTTCATGCTTAGCTCCAATAACTCCCTATTCTTTCTCTGCGACCAATGTTTTCTCTCTTCTACCACATTCTTTTGTCAATATCCTCTTCTTCCCAAGGAAGCCATCCCTACCCTTGATTCATGAGAGAGATGCAATGGGAATGGTCCTCTACCCATATCGTCCAATCCCATCTCTTCAATTTTTTGTCAGTGCAATTGGTGAATCAATCAACATGGGTTTCAAGACTTTAATGCAGGCTACCTCATGGATGTTCACAACACTCAACATGTCTCCCTTCAATTGCATCTTATAAAAAATGTGTTAGGCGTTGGCTTTCTTAGTTTGCAAGCGATTTTAGTTATTAAATTCAAGTTGGGTTCATCGTCTTCAAGGAACACAAGCAAGCAAGCTTCCCTCAGACAATGGACCCGTAAGGTAACCCTTCCTTCAGTCATCAGTTAATTAAGTTTTAATAATTAGTTTTAAAAGCTTAGCTAGCATATCAACCAATCATGGCTCTCCACGCTGACAGTACAATCATAATCTCATATTACATAAACAGGGGCAAAGCGAGGGATGTTACAAACCAAGTTCATTGAGGTTACTTGGATCAACTCTTTAGAGTTTTGGTCATACTTCTTAATTGAATCTTTTAGCATTCACAAGTCTTTTTCTCTTATCATTCAATGCACCATTGTGAAATTCTTAGTTTCAGTGCCAAAACCCTTTTTACCATTTTCAATCTCTCTCTTTTGGAGAGGGTTTTTTTCTCGGGTTTTCTCATTTTCTTTGCTTGTGAGAGTATATTTTTTATTTGGGTACCTAATAAGGCATTACTATCATTTTTTTCTTATATTTACTCCCTACGTTTCGGTTAAAAGGAGATGTTAATGTTCTTGTTAGTGCTATTTTCTAATTTTCTAATGCAATTAATTATCATGGATTATAAACTTATATAAGCATATCTTATATATATATATATATATATATATATATATAGATATAATTACTATCGTATTCTATGGATTTCTAACTCATTCACAATAAGAATTGGACCTAAAATTTTATAACTTGTCCACATTTGATCACAACATTTACATATATATTTCTTAATAACAATATAATAAAGATAGATGGATGCTTTCATAACTCCTAAAGTAGCCTAGATCCATCTTAACTCCAGAGATATAAAGGGATCAAATATATTTTTACTCTAAAAGAGGTTCTCATGTGAAGATATTTGATCCCTCTTAGCGTTTGATATGGTAGATCCAAAATTAAGATGGATCTAATCCAATTTAATTATTAATTATAACTATAACTATGAATATAAATATAATTGTTAATTTATATTTTATTTTATTTTAGTTTATTTTTTTAATGTAATTTTGACACTTGAAAATATTAAATAAGACATTATATTAGAAATGATATTTTAAGGTTCACGAGACTAAAAATAGTCTATGAGGTCATTAGTGCTCTGTTTTTCATTTTTTGCAATTTAATTCTTTTCTGATTCAAATTGATGACGAGCTGACTCAACCTTCCAATAATCCCCTCGCTAAAAAGACAATGCCAAGAAAATGATGCTAACATGTTCTGATAACTTTCTCTGATGACTTTGAATGCATCACATTCCAAAATGAAATGTTTTTCTGATTCCATAGCCCCAGACGTGCAAAATGTACACAATTGTCCTTCCCAAGCTTCTTTAGGCCTTTTCCACTGTCTTGTTTCACACCAAAGTTGATGTGAGTTGGTCCTTAATTGAGCAATAAGAAACTTTTCCCTCCACAAAATGATAGCTCCAATTAACTCTTTTTGTTGTATATCACACGCAGGGTTGAATTCCTCAATGTAATATTTATTCTTTTTACCCAACTCTTTTTCCCATACCTTTTACAAAACTTCTCCATAACAAAATTCTTTAGCTCTTTGCTATTTGTGGGACAAGCATTGAGGTAGATATTCTATTTTTGCATCCATGTGTAGTTTTGTTTCATCCATGTTTTCTTTCTTTTACTCATGCTTTCATTGAAGATAACATTAGGCCATCTACCTACTCTCATTTGCTCAATTGTTTTTAGATATCATATGAGTCGCACCATAGCAATTGCTTCAATGGGAGTTGCTCCTGTTTCACTCAACATTATCTCATAAGGTACTGAACTTTTTATTTTGATCTTGCTTGTGATCAAGCATTTTTGGATTTTCTCAATTTATTTCCATTTTGAGACAAGAGTGCTGCTAGCCCACAATTCACACCCATATAGCGTCACTGGACAAACTAGGAGTCCAAAAAGCACTTTAGTCGTTTTCCAATCCCATAACTCTGCCTCTCTACATGTGTTTTGAAGAGCATATGATGCTTTCCACACTCCTAAAATTCTCTTCTTTCTGCCGTCCTCCCAATTGAGTTTGTTGTTGAAATCAATCCCAAGGTATTTGTACTCATTTACTTCTTCAAGAATGTTGTCCTCAAAGAAGAAAGTATGTTGGCTCTGCTTCTTTTTATTAGATAAAATCATTATTTTGGTCTTGCTAGTATTGACTTGCATCCCCATTGCTCTACAAAAATGCTCAAGGGCATATAAGTGCATTTCCAATCCATGGAGCAATTTAGAAATCAATATAATATCATCGACATATAAAAGAAACTTTATCACAAACTCCCCCAACCGAACACCATCTCCACCTTGTAGATTTAGCCACTCTTCCAATTTATCAATATATAGACCGAAAAGAGTAGGGGATATAGGGCAACCTTGCTTGACTAGAATGTCACTTCTAAAGCTTTCTGAAATACCTACTGAGGTTATAATTTTGACTTTCACTTCTTCATAAAGTCTATGGACAATGGCTTTATAATGCACTTGAATTTCAAGTTCTTCCATTCTATGCCACAACTTATCCCTAGGGACTGTGTCAAATGCTTTTTTGAAGTCAACACAGCAACAAAATACTTCTTCATTGTCCTCCCAAACCTTTTCAACAATGTGTCTCAATGTGATACCATGATCCATTATAGAATGTTTCAGCGTAAAACCCGTTTGTCCTCTTCCCTCTTTTCTTTTAGCTCTGCCCACTTACTAATTCTGTCTTATACAACGCTGCCGAAAAGCTTTGCAAACAAGGGATTGATCATAATTGTTCTATAGTTGTCGAGTGTCTTGGAAATCCTTGCTCAATGATGTTGTTGAATATTTCCATGATGTGTGGTGCAAGAGCATTCATTCCCCATTTTAGATACTCTACTTGAAGTTCAACCAAGTCCTTTTCCTTTCCCGTCAGCTTCTTAATTCCATTCCCGTTTTCAGCTTCTTAATTCCATTCTCCACCTCTGGTAACATGAAGAGCTTTGAATTTGTGTTGATCCTAGGAGGGGGCTCTGCCTTAGATTCTTTCTCATAGAGTTGCCTTGCATATTCAAACCATTGATTGGCTATAATATTATTTTCAATTTGCTTCTTCCTTGGTTATAGTACCTGCCAGAAAAGCTAAAGATTTGGATTATTCTTGCTGAAATATATGAACTCTTCTCTCCTTGTTTGCATGAACTCATGTTTTTCCTTTTTAATATAAATTTACATTGATCTTCTCCTTTCTTGCCTTTTTCAAGGTTTTCCTTGCCATTTTGCATTCCTCATGAAACCAAACATTTACAAGAAAACAATTTGATTCTGATTTTCTATTTTTTACTCTTTTGCACTTCTTAAATACATTTTGAATTATATTTGTTAACTCATCACCGTTGAAGCTTTTGAAACTAATTTTCTCCTTCCGAATTAGTTTCTCTAACATTATCTTGAAAATAATAAATTTTCTTCCTTAGAAAAATAAATAAAAAATAAAAAAATTAGGGGGAGTACACCCCCACACACGAGCAGAGTGATACATAGAGTGCCTCTAGGCTCTCGCAAGGAGGTGTGAGGATTCATTCATTAGATTGCCCTTGGGTTACGGAACAAAGACCAACCATAAACACAACATAGCGATTTTCGCTGCACTTAAACAAACCCGCAACTGATCCGAGTCAAGTTCAGGTAGGTTTGGCGAGTTGGGATGAAATCAATGACCATGGGCGTAGCAGCACTTTTCCAATTAAAGCAACCCATCACCGGGCCGAGCCAAGTAAGACTGGGAAGTGGCATGAAATCAATGGCCACGCTTGGAGCAGGAACAGGAGCCGAGGCCAATACGCCAGCGATGTCATCATCGACTACTAGTACAGAAAGTCTGAGTCAGAAGAAGGACCCTCGCAAATCCTCCAAGAAGAAGGCCAGGCGCTCTTTACACAAACATTTCAATCTCATCATGGACGAAGACCACGCTCACATCAATTCCTCTGTTGCTTCTGCTGATAATGAAGAAGAGCGAGTAAATAAAGTGAAATTGAAGGAGGGAGAGAGATGGTATGTTTATCTCATCATTTCTGCAGACATGCGTAAGACATATGTGGGTGTTACCACAGACTTTGAACGCAGGTAAGCGCTCTGTCACGCGCTGTGTCTGCATCTGCATCTGCATCTGCATGGGTATTAGGGCTTAGGGCTGACTGTCGCGCCAATTCCTCTGGGATTGGGATTGAACTAGTTAGTGATCGATACAAACACAGACACAGACACTCCTCCGCCAAAGCTAACCGCCACCTCGATCTGAATTGATATGATCTGTTGTGGTTGCACACAGATTCTGTAAGGGATCCATTCAGCAGGCAGTTACGTTAATGGGCGTTGAACTCATGAGGCCAAAACCGCCAGAGAACAACTACACCACATTCACTCTGTTACGAGGTCCAAATATAGCCATTTTTTCGAACGTGACAATAATTCTTCCAATGTGTACTTCCTCCTAACAGATTGGGGAATCAGTTTCGTTTTTTGCTTTGATGACTTTATTCCCTCATCCTGACCTCCATTCCACTTAGATCAAGGTCTATCAGAAGGAATTGGTAGTCTAATAGTGACCTTACTATAGCAAAGCAGGCTACGGAGAAGGGCTCTTTCAGATCTGGGAATTAAATTAAAACTACCATGATGTAAGTACAGTCGTGCATTTGGGCATTTCACTTCTTTCCTGCAGAATGGAGTCCTACAGAAATGTTGGCAACTATACCAGTGAATGCAACAATGCAATGTGCCCTGTAGTACCACTGGAACAAATCCAAATTAATAGCGAGCGAATTATATCGCTTCTTATTACAAAGACAAATACCTTATGTGATGTTTCATTGGGAATATGTGTCTCGTGATATCTGGTATGTTTCATTTATGCAGATAGGCTTTGCGATTTCTATCACTCCTAATCTAAAAGTTCCCTTCTTTCTAATTCGAAGCGGTCCAAATTTTGTGCTTTAAAGCATGATTTTACAATTAAATAAATTTGTTTCATTTTATGTTAAACCATTACCTGATTAATGATTGTTTGACTACAAGAAATCCTTTGACGATGAGAAGCCAAGGTCCCATTGTACCAGTCTGAATTGTGTTTAAATTTAGAAAACAAAATTGTCCAAGGAAAATTCATCACAATCCAACACATTGTAAAGGAATTTGGCATTCACAATTCTTCTATGCAGGTCTGCACTCTGTACAACTAAATAAATTGGTTTCATTTACCTGATTAGTGACTGTTTGACTACAAAACATCCTTTGCAGATGAGAAGCCAAGGTTACCACTGTACCAGGTCTGAATTGCGTTTAAATTTAGAAAACAAAATTTGTCCAAAGAAAATTCATCACAATCCAACACATTGGAAAGAAATTCAGCATTCACGATTTTTCTATGCAGATCTTCATCTTTTATGATTTCTTTCAAGTTCTTATGCTGGTCTACCTCCTCTTTATGTTTTCCATTCACTGATACATTTGTTTCAATGTTTTCACCTAAAGTTTTGGTTTCTTCACTGCACTTTGATCCCTGTTTGTGAGTCCTCTCTTCTCGTATCATTGTCATTTCCTTTTTTCTCATGCTGCGTGCTCGCTATGGCGTTTGTCCTCTCTTTTATGCTCCTATCACTATGAGATCTGTTACCACAAAATCTAGCAGTCTAGTGCAAAGCCTCAGTGGGCACTCTAGGTCTAGGGCAACAAAGAGATCAGCCACCACTGTCACCTCAATGGCTTCTCCCCTGCTGTTTTGTGGTTGGATATTATCCTCACAAGGGAGGCTTCACCAGCAAGGCTTAGAGGTTAGATGACTAAAGAATCCCTAGCCAAATGGCTCTCTAAGGAGTGTTAACCATCAAAACGGGTAACCCTAGCTAGCAGCCCTACACACTGTTCATTGATGATGATATGCCAGATTCCTTTGCCATTTGCACCGGTTATGCACCTCCCACCATTTGGCATTTCTCTTGGATGAAGGTGGGTTACCACATTACTTTAACCGTTTTGCAATTGAGTGCTTTTACTTAATGTTTTGGCCATTTTGAAGGGATGATCTGGTTGATTGACTGTTCTTGACGGTAAACTCTTTTTCTCACCTTACCAGGGGGGTTAGTCTTTAGCCCTAGTTCAAAAGGACCTCCTTTAAGTCCTTAGGGTTATAGGAGGGGCACTACTTGGGGAAACTTGGATTGAAGTAACATGTCCATTGCCATTCCATGCTTAAAATCTTTCATCATTTCCTTGATACCACCTCCATCATTTGGGTTAATTGTCATTGGTTTATTGGGATTTGGCACTCACACATCCACATCCTTGAGTACGGCCGGACAACTTTGTCCCGGAGGTTGATGTAGATAAAAGAATGAAAGAACACAAGATGTCTACAACAGAAGAAAAATTAAAATTAAAATGCAAAAAACGACTAGAACAAAAATCAACATGTGGGAAAAAGCCTAGCATGAACTCTACTCCCCTCATTAGCCATCACCTAGTCTCTGAGCACTTGATGCTTTGTCTCATCATAAGGATCCTTTGTATGCTCCAACCCTAATGAGCGAGAAACTAACTCATCTTAAGGTGGAAAATAAATGCCATATCATAAAGAGCAAGCTTTGATCCTTGAGCTATGCACCATTAAAAGTATCATCAAAGAGAAGTAAAAGGTGCATGAGAGGGGTGGAAAATGCAGGTTGAGGAAAGGGGTGACTGGTGCTTCCACAATTGCTCTCTCCATTACATCTATACACTTAGGGTGTGGACACTCATTAGTTGGTCCCCTAACGATGGCACTTGGTCACAAAGTCATCCTCTCTGTTACCACCTATTCCGACCGACACCTATGGATTAAAGGGTTGACCTTGGAAATGCCACCTCCCCTTAGGGGTTGGAAGCACCTAATAGGGTTGATTACCTAGCCACCCCTATGAAGGTAGGGAACACTTTTATGGGACTTGATCTAACTAGACATTTGAAGGTGATAATGGTTTGAAGTATTATTATGCCCTTAATAGTTAAAGTATGGTCCTCTTAGATGCATCTATGGTTATTGTCTCTAATGAATGGTTGCTTTCACTTGAGTTTGGGATGGTTTTTCCAGGTGGTTTTGCACAGAGCAGCTGAGGCCTTGAGGGTACACCATTCCACTCTTTACACTTCCGAAGAGCATGGTGACCTTGCAAATGTGGCGTTGCCCTTATAGAACACAGTGTTGGACACTTAGACGATCTTGTTTGTTGTTGGACACCCTAGAGTACCTTCATATTCTAGAACTTGAGCATTCTTCTAGTTAATTTCTTCCCTCATAAAAAGATAGCTAGGGTTAGGAAATGAAAACTAGTGTTTTCCCCTTACTCCATGAATGAATTTGATATCTCTATGGTATAGATCACTAAGACTCCACCCAAGTAGGGAAAGGCATTGGGATCCAATTGATGATCAAAATTCTTAAAACCCTTACCTTTTTCATCTTTCTTTATTTTTTCAGCCCTTCAAGGCAAGTTGTTAGGGATAGAGCAAGGGCTAAATTCAACTAGGGTTGACGTTGATTTGACATATTTTCACCTTTTTTGACCTCACAAACTAAAAATCTAGCTTTGTTCATGGTGGAAATTGCCTCATTAGGGCTGATGTCATCAAGCCTAGGCGATTTAGTGCCTTATGTTAGATGGAGTTAGAGAAGGAAGGGTTTTACTAAATTTAGAGGTGCACTAAATTTGGCAGAGGGGCCCACAAGTGAATCTAAGGTGCAGTTTACTTTTCCTTAATTTTGACCCCTAGGAAAATTCTAATTTTCCTACTGTCAAAAAGTGAATCTCAATTCTTCGTGGAAGATGGAAAGCTAAGTTGGCTTTATAACTAGGAAAAGGGCACAAACTTGGTTCATTATTCCCTAGATGACTTTTGTGTTCAACTCAACAAAGAAGGGTTTTTTGGATCAACGCACTAGGGCAAAATAGCCTCAGCGAATTTCTTCAACCAACATACTATCTTCTTGAGTGCTGGGATGTACACCCTATATGCTCATCTTTTCAGGGGAACAACGAATTATGGGTTATTATACATGCAGGTTGATGGAGTGAGTCTTTAGGGATTCACAGATGCAGATTGGGCAGGTGGTTCAGGAGACATCTTGAGCACTTTTGGTTGTACCTTTAGTGTTGGTTCAACAGGAAGCAAAAATCAGTGGCATTGAGCTCAGCTGAGGTCGAGTACATCGCTGCTAGCTTGGCAGCGTTCGAGGCCATATGTTTGAGGAAACTACTTGTTGGATTGTTCAGTCAAAAGTTGGAGCCCACAATCATAAACTCTGATAATCAGAGTTGCACCAAGCTCTTTGAAAATCCAGTATTTCATGTTCCTTCCAAACACATCGAGATCCGGTACCACCATACTAGAGATTGTGTTCAAAGAGGTAAAGTCAAACTCCAGTACATCCCCACAAGGGAGCAAACAATAGATATCTTGACCAAGGCATTAGCGAGAGGCAGATTCGTCTACTTCAGAGATGAACTGGGTGTAGTACAGAACACCTTCCTCTCTAAGAGGGAATGTTAGATGGAGTTAGAGAAGGAACGATTCTACTAAATTTGGCA
Organism: Pinus taeda; assembly: GCA_000404065.3. Taxonomy (NCBI): domain Eukaryota; kingdom Viridiplantae; phylum Streptophyta; class Pinopsida; order Pinales; family Pinaceae; genus Pinus; species Pinus taeda. The sequence continues at coordinate 55,275 of APFE030655306.1, forward strand.
GAGGGACCCACAAGTGAAGTTAAGGTGCAGTTTTACATTTACTTAGTTTTGACTTAGGAAAATTCTAATTTTTCTATAGTCAAAAAGTGAATTGATCTGAGTCGTCCATTGAGATTTAGTCTCAGCTGTTCATGGAAGATGGAAGGCCAAGTCGACTTTATAAGGAGGAAAAGGGCCCAAACTTGGTTCATTATGCACTAGATGACTTGTCTGTTCAACTCAGCAAAGAAGGGTTTTCCAAATCAACGCACTAGGGCAAAAAGAGAGGCCAACAAATAGGCTCAATGAATTCCTTCAACCAACGTACATATTTTCCAGGGCTGAGTTAGCTTGCACAGGAGGACTGAATTAGTTTGTAAGACTCTGTACAATTGTGCATGTAGGGATGCCAGTTCGAATCGTAAACCAATCAAACTGACTAGTTCATTAGGCCAAGCCATCGAACTGGTAGAAAAATTGGCTTTGAACCTTGCAAGCTAGAGTATCCGGGTCTAACTAGCCATAAACTGATTGGCTTATGACAGAACTGACTGATTTTTCCATAACCAACCGGTTTATTGCCAGGCTAGTTGCGGACCTCACGGGAGGTGGTTTTGTGCTTTTTGAAGTGGTTTTGAGGGAAACTAGGGGTTGTTTCCCTAAAAAAACAGGCCCTCCAAGCCTTTAAAAACATGCCTTCCCTCTCATTTGCCTCACACATCTCAACCCTAGTAGTGCTAGCAAACAATGGTAATGTTAAATTCTTAAAGTAAAAGTGACTTCTATTTAATTTTTTAACATTGCCATGAAATAGGTTTCGACTTCATTGGATTTCATATGGAGAAACTAGAATTTTAGATCTCACTCAAAATCCAACACACTTAATAGTTTTAAGGATTTCAAGATTTGGGGGATTGCAATGTTTCCATTTGATTCTATCGTGTGTGAGGGTATGAGATTGACATTTGATCAAGAGCATGAAGGCCTTTAAGTACCTTGATGTTGGTGGCATTGATTGTGGAACTTTGTTGATGTTGGTGGTACTGATTGTTGAACTCCTCTACCATGGCTTTAACAAAAATGCACCCTTCATTAGAAGGAAAATAATTGGTGAGGCATGCTAAGACTTTTCTACCATATTATGAGCCCTTCACTCAAACCAAAATCATTTTAGGCATGTTAAACTTTTTCAATTTCTACCATATTATAAGGTTGAGCAATCCAAGTCTGAAGACTTTGAGCTAGATGATGTTTATGTAGCTCTTGTTGATGATCCCATTTCTAATGATGCTGAATCAATGATCAGTTTTATGAGTGATCATGTTGATCAATAATAAGTAGTTTTGATGTCTAGTTTTGCTGCTACTACTACTACTATTGAGGTTGCAGAGGAGTCCGAGTTGTCCTCAAACTCGGAGCCAAATGATGTTTATATAGCTCATGTTGATGATCCCATTCTAGTAGTGGTGATGAGTTTGATCATGATGAGCAGTGATCATGTTGATCACATATATGTAGACTTGTAGTAGGCCTGTAGCCCCATAGCTTATAACATTTCTTATGGACTCTAGAGGCCATTTAGAGCCTCATTGATTGTGTATTTTGTCGCTGATATGTATTGCACTCTGTACCATTTTGATATATTCACCTTTATATGGTATATAGATGAGCAAACTTTGCATATTTTTTCTCTATTGGTTTGGAATCATGGTTTTAAATCTCAAAAATAGTTTTCTTCATTAAAAATTAATTATTTCATGTATTTTTTAAAGATTGGTTCATTGAGATCTGACTAGTCCCAGTTTGACCAGTTCAAGTTTGAAACCTGGTTTGATAGGTGGACCTGTCCAGTCACCAGTTCCGGTTTTGAACACTATGGTGGAGAGACACAAACCTTATTATCTCATAGCCACAGCCTAGGGGTGGCATTCAAGCAAGGGATGCCGATGGCTGGGTGGTGAATATTCCATTGGCAACCTATTTCCATGGTTCTTTTTTTGGTACAACTGTTTGTGTTCGCTTGCACATTGTTATGCTCTTTTGGCTGATACTCAATGTGATGAATTTCTGGTTCTGTGTTAGTTTTGAAAGTTGCTTATGCATTAGTGTTAGACAACTTTAGAATTCCCACTCGGTATGTGACATTCAAGCAAGGGATGCCTATAGCTGGGTGGTGAATGTTCCATCGGCAACCTATTTCCATGGTTCTATTTTTGGTACAAGTGTTTGTGTTCCCTAGCACATTGTTATGTTCTTTTGGCCATATTCAATGTGATGAATCTCTGGTTCTGTGTTCCGGTTTTCAAAGTTGCTCATGCATTAGTGTTAGACAACATTGAAATTCCCACTCAGTATGTGTTTAATCTGAAATCTGTATAAAGTCCTCAACTGAGTAATTCAGTTTGGCAAGGAAAAGTTTCAGTGTTGAAATTGTGCCCCATTCCTAAGGTATAGGAGTCAGGAACACCACAAAACCACTTGAAAATTTCACTAATAGGTGCTGTATTGGAACCAGGGTATTTTTTAAGGATTCAAATATTATACCTATTTAGAGTATTTTAGACAATTTATCTGGTTTGAAAAATCATACATATAGAATGTAGGTGAGTATTTAATAAAAAAACATGTAATTTACTGTTAAAATTAGTAAATTTTCAGCGAATATTATTAATTTAATCATATCTATGTAAAAAAATAGATTATTTTTTAATTAAATGAGTGACTTTTTTTTCAGAAAATAGTCAAAAGATACCCAGTTGGCAAAATTTCACCTTTAAAAAATTCCCTGATTGGGACCTCAAAATCTCAAGCATGCAACACTTAAGTTTCAAATTTGCATTTATGCAAGTGATGAGGATTGCAACAATATAATAAATCAAGCATGCAACAGAGGATGGGACTTATGAGGTTGACAACAATACAGTAGGAGCTTGAAAAAAGAAAATACCGGGTCTATTAGGTTAAAAGGAAAACCTTGAAGAAGCTGGATGAAACTTTGATAAACTGATGTTCAAATTCCTTAAGAGCCTAACTAATGCAAACAATTAGTGCACCCAGTATTCATAAATCGGGAGGAATATTTTTGTTCTTATTCTTTTACTAACCGAACTCGACCCCCTGATCATACACTTCAAGGAGTATGTGAAACATTATGTTCCTTAAGGCCAGAGATTATAACTAAAAGACACAATATTACAGCCTTACGTTAGGATCATAGTCCTCATCGGTTTAACCCGAGTAATAAAATTACATGACAAGAATCTTTTATCCCAATTCCATACAAATTTCAAAACTGCATTTCTGTTATAGATCAGAATCCAAGTTGCTGCCAATATGAGCGTTTTATGATTTATCTCTTACTTTTCAGCTACTTAATAACAAGAATAAATTAATAATGAACATAACTCCACACTATATTTATGTTTAATGACTTTCTTTAGAAAAGGAGCAATTTTATTAACAACTATTCATAGAAAAGAATTTTGACGAAATGAGATTTTTAAGAAACAAAGGCAGCATCATCCATTTTTTTATTATCAGAAAACAATAATCCATTGAATAAGAGGACAGTCCTATTGGAGATAGCAATCCACACTTAATGGTCAATCTGTTTAAGGTTGCCCGTAGCTCAATTGTAGAGCAGCCTGTCGTCCAGGGACAGATGCCAGGTTCAGTTCCTAGACTGTCTAGTTCTGAACATGGTATCAAAAGCAGTTTGTTTAAATTGGTTAGAATGCCTTGGCTAATTGTGGCTTTAGGAGAGGGGGTTGTTGGAGATAACAATCCAGAATTAAGTTCAAACTGTTAAGGGTACCTCTATCTTAGTGATAGAGCAGCCTGTTTGTCAGGTCCCGGGTTTGATTCCTAGCCTGTCCAATTTTCAACGTCTTCATCTCAGGAATAGCACATCATGAAGCTTTATATGTGTCTTGAAAACAAGTATTTTAAGAAAATGAAAATTGTACTTGAAATTATTGAGTCTGTCACTAATAGGCAATCTGGGATTTCCATCTGGAGTTATAGATCAAGCAGAGTAATGGTTTACTGTATTTGAGAAACTTCAAACTTTTATCTTCTATGTCTAAAAGGGATCTACATTTCTTCTTTGCAGATTGAGACAACATAATGGTGAATTGACTGGTGGAGCTAAAGCATCTCGAGCAGGGAGGCCATGGCAATGTGTATGCCTGGTTCATGGTTTTAGAGGCCGCAGCGAAGGTAGAATTACTTTTATGCAAATATTTGAAGGTGTTATTTGGCCTTAACAAATGGGCTCATTTTAGCCAGTTTGAGATATATACACAATGCCTGCCACAGGCACCGTTAATCTTGGCCAACTTTTAATGATCAAGTTGGTGCTTGTCTTTTGTACAGCATGCGGATTTGAATGGAAGTGGAAGCACTTTTCTCGAAATTCATCTCGCAAGTCAAGGCAATTGGATATTTCAAACAGACCGACGGGATTTTTTTCATCCCTTCTTGTTGAACATAGACAAGCAGCACTAGATAGAGTCAAGGATTCCTTTGATTGCCGGCACTTAAGCATCCAGTGGCAAGGGCAAGTATCACCTCTGTCAATGTAAATCATTAAATTATCTGCAAGTTGGGCTTTGTCGTCACTTCACAGGTTTATGTGTTTTAATCCAAGACAATGCCTTGATTTCTCGTCAAGGTAATCTTCCAAAAACTTAATGAATGCACCAAGTTCATTTGCTATTTCAGTCTAATTTGACATGCAAACCTATTGTCATACAAGGTTACATTTTATTAATGAAGAATAAACTCACATGAGATTGAGTTTACTTGTTGACAGACAAGAACATTCAATTGTCTTTTAGCTCACTATACAGAGAACAAGTCTTGAAAGCTCATAAGCCAGCTGTGTACTTCTTTTTATAATAGAAATGGTTATGGATTGGTATGAAAGGGACTGTGGTTTTCCCCGGACAGCAGTAATGTATACGAGTGAAGGGAGTCTCTATGTGTGAAGATAGCTTCTCTCCCTAGCATGGGTGGGGAGCGGGTTCAAATTTGATGTCGTCATTACCATTTAAGATTGAAGGGCATAAAATTAATTTTCATGAAAATGAAAATTAAATTAAAAATGACTTACTGAATTTGAAGTAGAAATTGTTTTTAATTTTTTCAAGTGAAGGGTAAGGAATTTTTTCATAATATATTTTACTTGATATGAGAATTTTTTCATAATATATTTTATTCGACATTATTTTTATAGTTTTTTTTTTTATTTCTTAATCATTTTTTATACCATAGTATAAAAGAAATAATGTTAACAAATTTTCTCCATAGCATGAGAGCTTAAAAAAAGAAATGTCATCATTTCTATCCAATAAGATCCTATTGTTGTGGAACTCATGCATTCATGGATTACCTAGTTATTGAAATTATATCTAAGTAGTGGACATTGACGATCAAAAGCTTTGGCTGTGGTGAATCCTTTTTTTGTTCATGAGATACAATTCCTATTCCAATCAGCTTCCCATCCTCTTGGCATTTGGATTTACAAATGATAGCTACCAATCCTCCATGGTTCCACATGCAAATTTTCTTACTTCCTACTCCACTTACTTGTATTTACCCCCTACATAGCTTGATTGCATCTAATATTTCGTATTCTTGCTTGCACTTAAGAATATTACATTCATGTCTTTATACCTATTTAATATGAAGACACGACAATAAAGGCTGGGGATAAAAAATTGATTAAAGAAGGTATGATTCTTTATTATTAGAAATTCAATGCTACACAATAAGTAGTACTCATTCATTTTTGTTGACAAAAAATAATGTTATTTATGTGTTCTTTTGTAGACAGTGTCATGCATCATAATGCACACGTGTGTTGATCATTAGGCCTATAATTCTTATGGTAAATGATTATTAGAAGTATATATATATATATATATATATATATATATATATATATATATATATATATATATATTATTTATTTATTGAAATTAGGTAATTGGAGGTTTTAAATGGTTCTTGTTATTTTCCTTTTAATTGGACATTGAAATGATATTCATAAAATAATACTATATTTCAATTTCCTTTAAAATCTCATTGTGCTTTTTTACTTGATTGAGCCAGCTACCCTATAAGAAAAGCAAGGTCATTGTAAAACAATTCCATTGCATTTGAAGAATGGTTTCCAAAGATGAAAGAGTAAATAGTCCTATTAAATTCCCTCAATACGATTCTTATATTGATTATAAGTAAATGGTCCATTTGAATTCCCTCCATATGACTCATAGATAGAGTATAAATAAATGGTCTTATTAAATTTTTCTCCATATGATGTGTATATATATTGTAATACTTTTGAACCAATGTCGTCTATGTGTACTCATTCAACTATACCTAGAGTCTTGGTCTTTGTATGACATTCTTTGTTTAAGATTTGCACAACTTGAGATAATAAAAATTGTGATGTGTGATGTATGTATAAAATTTAAAATCAATTTATTTTCATATGAAAAGAATAACTTATTTTAACTTGTCAAGTTTGAAAAGCTAAAATGAATTTAACCTTTCAAATTGAAATGGAACCCTTCCCTTCAAATTTGATCCTTGGTGGGGAGCAACTAGAGAGCTTCCTTTTGTTTCTTGCATTTCTCTCAGACCCTTGAGTGCTTGGGTTTATTTGAACAAATTGCTTACGTAAAATTCGACAGGAGCCATAAAAACTAGATTACATGTACAATGAAAATCTTGATCCGCATCTAAGAGAGGGCCTATGAGGTGCAAATTTTGTATCTCTAGTGAAATGTCCCTTGTTGCCTCATTTTGCCTACTCTTTTGGATTTCTTCCCTCGAGTGAGTGGAGGTGAGGTGTAAGGGGTTGATTTTTCAATATGATTCTAAGGACTAGCCCCTTCTTGGCTCACTTGAGCACCCTATCTTTTCCTATGGATGCAAAGTTAATGGTGTTTGATCGCTCAAGCACCTGTTGGATACGTTGTATGTTGGTGCCCATAGGAAGTTTGGTTGCATACTAGTAGATACCATATAGGTTGGATCTAACAATTTCCACAAACCAATATTTATGTAAGGGTTAGATTGGTTGTCTTATGGGCTGTTTTATGGTTTGCTTTACACTTGCATGTCCATGACCTATTTTTTTGGTATGGTCTACACTTGCACATCAATGCCTCCCTTCCATGTTAGTAGGTCCTCTTCCTTAGCACCCATATCCCCTCCACCACTCACCTCCCCCACCTTTCACCTCCCTAAACCTCTCCTTCCTGTTCCTCCCTGCTCAAGCAAATGTTGGTCTCTTGTCCCCTCTCTACGAAGTCTCCTTCTTACCTACTCGCAGACACACCTACTTCCCTACTCCACCCCACACCCACCCTCCTTTCTCCATTCTCCCTCATATACAATAATCCCCTCACTCTTCCTCTCCATACCTCCACCTTGGCCTCTTCTCCTACCTAAGCCTCCATTATAATCTAGGAAACCTCCCTGCCCCTTTATAGTGGAGACCCCGACCCTCTCTTGGTCACTACAACATCCCTTTATGTGTCCCAGATTACAATTACACCTTGTTTGATGAACCAATAGGGAGCCCTGAACTCCCCCGAAGAGGATTGTACAAGATCAATTAACCCCCATATTTTCTTGCCCAAATTGAGAGTTAAGATACATATTGATTCTATCATGCTAGTTCTATTTTAGATGCATCTATGTCTTAGATGAGACCGCACTACAGTGTTAGTTTCATTAGATTTAGAGAAACTACTAAGATCTAGTTAGATTCCATTGTGTTGGTACCATCTCAAATACATCCACATTTTCCAAGTTATTAAAGCTTGCTATAATAGAGCTAGTGTCACAAGATTATGATAAACTACTATTTTTAGCAATTTATTTTTTTCCACGCTCTGGGGTTTGAGGCTCTACATGTCAGAGATGTTTACATATTCTTGGTCCTTTCCAGCTCATGTTGTTGATTACCTTGTTTGAGGTGACATGTAAGCAATTTCACAACATTGCTATTTTTAGCAGTTTGCTTTTCAGGCTTGCATGTTGTTTTTTAGCATATATTTGGGTTCCTTGTACAAAAGTTTCTAGTGAGACTACTTTCATTGACATGTGAGATGCTACTATTTTTAGTAGTTCCTTTTTTTAGACGTGTTGTATTTCACAACAATCTTGTAGTTGTTTTGTTCACTTTTAGTTTTTCTTGTTTTTTTTCTTTTTTTCTTTTTGGAGATAGACTTCTTTTTTGGGCATGCCTATATTTCATAGTTTCTATCTGTGGTAGGGGTAGGGTGTGATGTCATGGTTCAGAGTGTGCAGTGATAGAGTGGTTTCCAAGATTCCCATGGGTGAAGGATGACGAAACAAGTGCAATGTTGGGAAAATGGATATGTTCTAGTGTGATATGTGGGAACTTCGTGAAGGGTTTCCATTTGCATGATGTTGTAAAATTGTTTCTAACTCAACTTTCTAGGTTTACTTACTATTATTGCTAGGTTGGCATGCCACTTTTGCTAAAAAATTGACTCTCCAAAGATCCTAATTTGTCATGCAACCTTTGCCAACTCCAAGCTTTTATTTGACTTACAAGCTTTACCATTCCCAAACTCCAGTTTGACCCATTTGTTATGATTAGCATGTAGCTAATCTTGTCTGATGTTTTTTCCCAATATTCTCACTTGGAGAATATTCCCACACGTGTAAACCAATCCCCTTTGCATAATTATCAAATCATGCTAATCCTACAGAGCTAGAAAAGCCTTAAAGCAAGATTCTTGATGCCAAGTTGTCAAACATAAAAACTATTTCGAGTTATTTTGTGTAATGAATAGTCTTGCTAAATTTGTCAAGCTTTAAAAGACTAACCTAATGGCTTTATCCATCACTTGCATTCAACTCAGTTTAAATTCTAATTTGATTCTCCTTGACCAAAGTTAGCATGGGAATTATTTTAGAAACCCCTGCCTTACCATCTGTAATTATAATCATTGCCGCTTTATCCTACCCAATCGTAAGTTGAAGGGTTGTGCTATTTTTTCCAAATTCAATCCTCAGTTCAACATCATCATTCTACAACATGATTGTGAAGTTCTTAGAATGTTGCTTTTAGGATGAAATTCGCGGGGTCAATGAAAGATGAATTAGCTACAATTCATCATTTTCAAGCACGTTTTAGGCCTAACATTCAAAGGAAGTTTATGGTGTTTTTTTTTAAATATTAATGACTACTTTTCCCTATTAATGCATGTATCCATGCATACGATTTCAAGCTTGAAAGCAATTCTATGATCTGTGGCACTTCTTAGTTTGATACTAATGATAATTCAGTTGCATAATCTACTCTAGTGCTTTAATTAGGATACTATAGCATATGTTGTGGTTAAAATTATCAATCATTTATGTGGCTAAGTTGAGAATTGTAATGGCTATTGTTGTCACATTTGTGAATCCAAAATAAATAACATCAAGGCTACCGTAAAATGTAGTGATATTTGTAGCAAATCTTATCAGGAGAAAGGAGAAATAGAGTGGGAAGGGGAAAGATGATTTCTATTAGGTTTGTTAAATTTTTTTATACCATATACGACTTAGTTTATTTCAACAATTTATTAAAAATTTAGAACATTTATCTCAAATATTTCAGAAATTGCTGATAAAATAAATACACTGGTATATCGACTCTGAAAATAAAATGCAATGGAAATAAAATAGAGAGATCAATCACTCAATAACAAAAAACTTTTACCCAACACAACCTCCCTTCATATTATTAAAATCTGGAAAATTTTGGGTTAGATCCACATAGTACATACAAAAAATACAACTGCTAGGAACCTGAAAACTCGGCTCCATTGGAAAAACAGGCCCCTAGAAATCAACCCTCCTAAAGAAATTTGACCTTGGAGAATTAGATCCGCCACACCAGTAAATCAACCCCCTTTCTTCTCACCTACTATGGTCCCTGCACACATGAAAAATCAACTTTTTTAGATATTCTGGCCTCCTCCACAATTTGACCCTCATCTTCAACAACTCGACCTTTCTCTTTCATGAACTTGGCCTCCTTGAATTTCTCTTCAAATTCCTTGTTGCACTTCTCCTCACTTCTCTTTAGTCTAGTCAAGCCTCTCGCTCTAGGGAAAATCACATCCTCCAGAACTGTCTTCACCTTTCCCTCAAGCTTATTTTATAATTTCAGTAAGCCAAAATCCCTATCTCTAATCTCCTAAGTGATCAATGGCTAGGATTAAATCCTAAGCCGCACTTGAGATCAATGCTTGAGATTATATCTAAGTCGCTTAAATAATCTTATTTATCCTCAGAAATTTGGCCTAATAATCCATAACAATTAATTATTGTATTTTTCCTAAGTTAGCCTTAGGAAAAAAATTAATAATATCACTTACTCCACCAAAAAAGCACCTAAAGATACAATTAAACATATTCTACATGCTAAGACACAAAGCCATTGTAAAAGAGCTTTTAAGGCTATAAAATCAACACTCTATCCTAGCAAGGGAGGGATTCTCCAACATTGTCAACTTGTCTTTGTAAAACATAAACTTCCCTTTCACTAGAGGCTTGGTGAGAATATCTACTACCTACTCCTCTATGGAGATTTATTGCAATCTCACAACATCCCTTTGGACCTTCTCTTAAATGAACTGGTATATGATCTCTATATGCTTGGACTTATCACAAAACTAATGGGCCTCTAAATTAGACAAAAATTAAGGCCCACCTAACATTTCTTAGGCACATGAAGGATATATTAAACCTCTCCTTCTACACATAATAATGTTTTTTAGCTTTAATATGCTCATTAGGAAGATTTAGAGATTATTTCATATTTGTGCCTAATATGATTTATTTTTGTAGAATATTGTGAGAATATTGGACCGATTATGAAGATTTGGAAGAGGAGATAATTTAGGGACTTGCTCCCTACTACATGAGGATCAATATTGGATAATAAATCAACAATATATCATGAAATAATTCACAAATTTTTGAGCTCCAATGATTGAGAAAATCTAGGAATGTGTTCACTGTCATTTAATGTAGATTCTTAGTGTTTGGAACCAGATCTACTATTTGAGGGATTTTGGAGGGGAAAGCTTCCTTCTTTCATGGATAATGCTTCCTAATCATTTTGTATAAGTACCAATCTGAATTTTCTTGTAGGGGTTGGTTTCTCTTAGTCCTTTTGTAGAGAAAACTTGTATTTTTGCAGCTCCACTTTCATTTCTTGCAAGGATGTAATTGCATTGATGGAAATAATGAAGTTTGGTACCATTTTCAAATTATAAATCTTGGTCTCCTTCATAGGACTTTGAGTTTCTTTGGGCTTGGATACCCCAAGAGCCTTAGAGCCCTCTTGTATAATTTACTTTTTTTCTTTTCGCTTCTTATTTACATGCATCTCTTGTTCTTATTTTTTTCTATTTTTGCATTTAGTATGAATGATTTCTTGTTGTAGGATTGGGTTAAATGGTTGAAGTAAGTTATTTTGCAGGATCCTGAGCATGATTTCACTCTTGGAACAACTTTGGAAGGTCACAATAATCATTGAAATACTTGGATTAGTTTGCTTATTCCCAAATCTAAATTTCTGGAAGTCCCTTGTGGCAAATAGTAATAATTTTATGTAATTTTTTGAACATGCTAATGAGCTTCAATTGAGTTGATTCCACTTTCATTAGATCATAAAAACATTCAAGTTAATAAAAAAATTTACCCCATAGTATTTGCATTTGATTTTGTTAGGCATTTGATAGATTAACTAGCTCACTAGTTATCGAATTTCTAGATTTTAGACTAGTAATTTTCTGCTATTTTTTAGCATATGTTAACAGGGGTATTTTTGAGTGATTCCACTTGGAATGGAGACCTACGACATCCTATTCAATAAAATTTTTTTCTAATCCAATTTGGATTTTATTTTCTTGGTCATTCGGTGAATTATATCTTCCTGTAGCAAATCCCGTAACTCCCTATAGCAATCTGTAACTTCCTGTAGCAGCACCTGTAACTTCCTATAGCACTCTTCTAGCATGCATATACTTGATCATATTTGCTAAAAAATATTGGTTTTTGTCCCTTAGGGTTGAATCAAAACCCATAGGCTCTAAATCCATGATTGGGGAAGACTAAACACCAATTAGGGCATGCTTTTTAAAAAAGTAGATTAGGTGTATTTATTTGAATTCACACTCTTAAGATTTCAATTACAAATTGTTGTTCTTGCCTAGGGTTAATTTATTTTCAAAGTAACATTTCCATTTATGCAGTTAGTTTAAGATTTTATTTTATTACATTCATTCCATTCACTCTATTACATCATGATAGCGAAAGGACACATTGTATGTTGCACATATAGTGTTGATGCCTCTTAAGTTTGTACGAACCTTGGGTTGATAACTAAAGTTGGTAGCCTTGGAAGTTGCAACATTATTGTTGCAATACTAAGGATCATCACTTTTTTGGTGCCGTTTTCGGGGAGGTGTCAAAGTATTCATTGTTTTCTTCCTTAGTTGATTCATTTCTTTTTACTTTCTACAAAAACAAAAAAAATTGCATTAGACATATTTCATTTTAAGAACAAAAAATTGCATTGCATTAAAATTCTTATTCAAAAAATTCTCCAACACCAACCCCCCACATTTGATCACAGGGTGCAGTAAGAGTCAAATCACCATTCATTTTTGCAGGTAGAAGAAGAAGTGATAGAGAAGGTAGGATAAATGGATGGAGGTGATGATAATGAGGAAGATCCTCTTGGATTTCCCATTCAAGATATTGATGTTAGTGTGCACATGAAAAACATCCCTCCATCTTTTCTTCCAAACTTCCATTGTCTAAGGTTAGAGGATCCAGAAACCTTTCTCTTTGAATTTGAATTTTTTTGTAGATCTTATGGTTACTTATTAAACACTCAAAAATTGAGATTGTTTCCGACAACAGTGAAGGATAGAGCTCTTAAATTGTTCATGAGTTTAGGGACTAATTCAATAAGATCATGAAATGTTATGCAAAATATATTTCTAGAAAAATATAAAGATCATGATCTTAAAAAAGAAATATTTATAATGAATAAAAAATAAGATGAGAGCCTTCAAGATCTAATATGTAGATTCATGTATAATGTTAAGAGGGGAAAATTACATCATTTAGGATCTGACACACTAAAACCCTTTTACTTAGAACAATTAGGGATGAGTGAACTGATCTCTTTGATCTCACGAGTAAAGGTGATGCATAAAAATTATCATTTGAAGAAATTTGTGAAATATGCAAAGACATATCAAGAGGAAGGGCAAGAGTAAGTAAATCAACATCAAGATCAATAAGTCAAGCTAAGCTTGGAAATTTGCTTGATAAATTTAAAACATAAATTCTTAGCAATCTAAGTGAACAAGTAGAAATGTTAAGAATGGAAAATGAGAAAAAAGGAGATGTTAATATTTGTGTTTTCCCTGTAGAATCACATGCTGTTAAATATTTCCCATCATTACCAAGGTTGAAGGAAGTTTACCAAGTGGACAGTGGAGCAAGTCAATCACCAAAAGCATCTATGTTATGTAGTTCCAAGAGGACCATGGTAGCTTAGTGAACTTGGTATGATGCAAGAGTCTAATTCACAATTTCAAGGTTATGCACATACATATCAAAGTAATTGGAACATACCCTTTCCATGGAAACCTTTGCCATCTTAACCCCAAAACTAATATTGGCAACAAGGTTGGCAAGGACCTTATGGGAGAAATCCACAATATACTCAATATTTTCCTTAATATCCTCCATACCCAACTCCATGTTATCGTTACCATCTACCTCCACCACAACCCCAACCCCAACCCCAACCACATCCATCTCAAATATCCACTATCACTCAACTGCTTCTCATCCACCACCTTTAGATTCTTTGTCACCTCAGGAGTCTAATTCAGAAACCCCTAAGAGTCCACAAAGGTTTGTCTTATATCCTTCGAATATGTTATTTGATCATTTTGTGATATCTCCTTAGCGTCCTTACAATCCATACAATCAACCTAGTGTTCCTTTGGAGTTATCTCCTCGTACATCTCAGATTCCTCCTTGCTAGCTGTTTCCACCCATGGATTCAGAAGGTGAGATTCCAACCTCTCCTAGAGGTCCTCCAAAAGTTTCCGCTACTCACACTCCTCATGTTGATGAAGAGCAAGAATATGACTTTCCTCCAAAAGGCTTTCCTTTTACAAGAAGATTCCCATCTCAACCGACTCTTGAAAACAGTGGGCCTATGCTTCCACATGGTTATACAATCTTGGCTCAATTAGTTTCAGGAACTCCCAGTGATTCCTCTTTATACAAAAATCCTATTTGATCTTCAAATGTTATGCCTACTTCTAGTATATTTATGCCAAATGTGACTTCTCAAATACCTGTACAAACTGTTGTTACATCAGTTCCCATTCAACCGATGATTTTTTCACAACCTTTACCATCGTTTCAACCCTCTATTCCGGTACAACTGACTTTTTCGGTTCATACGTCCATAAGTTCCTCAGTCCCTCTGTCAAGTGGACAAAATGTACCACTGCCTTATTCACATCTTGGGGGGGAAATCCAAACAATCCTCTTGTGTTAGGTGGAACCCATGTGAGTGGATCACAACCTCACATGGTTGGAGTTAATCAACCTTATCCTGGTGGTATTCCTAACCCCGTTGGTTCATCTGGGGTAGGTAATATCTAGTATCAACAACATTACATGGCCCAGATTCCACTCCAATAGTCTTATGTTCCATATGGTTCACAAGAACTGCAAAATCCACCCTATATTCCACAAGCATGACCTCATGTGCAACCTGATCAATCTACTATTCCTGGTGCATATGGTCAAATCCAATTTCGAACTTACCAATACCTGCAGGGTATCCCTCAAGGAACTATCCAACAACCGTTATAATAGCAAGGGAAACCTCTGCAGCAGTATCAACAACCTTTTCAAAACAACCCACTTAACCCTTGTATCCGCAAGGCCAACCTTTGTAGCAGCAAGGTCAACCCTTGCAGCAGCAAGTTCAACTTGTATATCAACAAGGTCAAACCTTGTAGGCACAAGGTCAACCCCTTTAGTAGCAAGGCCAATCACTTCATATCTAGGGTCAACAGGTGCAACAAACTTACAATCCATATACCGCGTAGAATGCTTATCAACGACCTATGGCAGGTCAATATCAACCCTACCCTGGACAAAATCCACCTTATGGTCAAGATACCCCTCAGTGGGGGCAGAATCAAATCCCTTGTGGTCAAAATCCTCCGCTTTAGGGCTAGAATCCTTACCAACAAGGTTGGAACCCGTAGGCTGGGCCTCCTCAAAGGCCTTACATGCCTTTTAATTCATAATTATCATTTTTAGCTAGCTACATTGGAACTACCTGATGTCTCGAGGCTTACTAATGATCCCATTCTTCATTCACCTTACTGGCCTCTAGTTCCTACCAAAATTTCGAGCGATTGCCCTAAGTTCGAAGGAAAGCCTAAAGAAGACCCTCAAGCCTATGTGATGACATATCACTTATGGTGTTCTTCGAATTCTTCCGTTGACAATTCTATTCATCTCCACCTCTTTCAATAAACCTTGACAGGTGCTGCCGCAAATGGTATGTCGAGTTGCCTCGGGGTACCTATGCAGACTTTAACTCTTTGTCTATGGTCTTCCTCACCCACTTGCAATTTCCAATTTGTTTTGAAACTGGTAGTCATTTTCTTACATCTTTTAAGCAAGATACCGTGAACCATATTTCCGATCACAACCATGAATGGAGGCGTCAGTGTCACCTAATCAAATTTGAAATTCCTGATGAGTTTTTAACTGAATGGTTCACCAAATCATTCATAAAAAAATTGCTAAAGATATGGCAATGGGTGGATGTGTTACTGAGGACTAAGATATTTCCCATGCCCAGTATTTAGACTTAGTCTATTCCCAATATGGAACACTATATGAAATGTTGCCTGATGCTCCAAGACCATCTT
The DNA here is from genome assembly GCA_000404065.3 of Pinus taeda. NCBI lineage: Eukaryota > Viridiplantae > Streptophyta > Pinopsida > Pinales > Pinaceae > Pinus > Pinus taeda. The sequence goes on from APFE030655306.1 coordinate 71,285, forward strand.
TGGATCTGGCATCTTCAAAGTCTCTTGATTTACCACCTGTTGATGGTATTATTGGATAAATGTCTCAGACTTCCACCAAGGCTTCTTTGAAGCAAAATCTATTTTGAATACTGGTTATAATCATCCTTCAAAGAATCTATCAAATCTTGGTAAAACCTTCGAGGTCCATGTCATCCAGTCTACCATGGTAGATAAATCCTTGAAAGGTAAGAAAAAGGGTAAAGGCAAAACAAAGTCTGATACCCCGAAACAGGATCCTCCCAAGTCATAGGTTGATGATGCCTCCAAAAGAAAGCCAAAATATCCTTACCTCATTTGTGAGGAGGATCAATATATCAAGGATTGTACCCGACGTGCTGAAGTTAGTCGTTTCTTTAAAGGGACTTCGACTATTTTGAAAGATCCATTTCCATCTCAGCAGACTCAGTTAGTAGACCAATCGTAATCCTATGCCTCATCTAGCTCTCATGTTTTCATGATGATGGGTTCATCTCCTATCTCCATCACTACTTGATCGAAGGATTATCAAGTCCCTCAAAAGCTGATGGTGGAGAAAGAAGCCATTGACGTGCCTTCTACTTCTACTCCACCCAGTTCTGGTCCTCTCCAAATAACACATATTTCATTAAAATTGGAAATATTTTATTACAAGGACATGATTAGAATTTAGCTTTTTGGTTATTTTGAAATTATAGATTCACTATTTAATTCCAAACATAATTAAGTATGTGTTATATTGAGCGACCTAATAATGAATCTGTTTTCCGACCACCTCCCAAAGGCGTGCTTCGAAAATCATCCTATAATCTGAATGCTAGAGCTACTCAACATTACAGTATAGTCAAAGGTTGAGCTCAAGGGCCTTCGACGATGTTTGCTTTGGAAGTTATTGATGAGCCCCGAATTGGGTAACTTATTGGGCTCATTTTGCCTAATTTTCCTTATTCAATCCTCCATTTTTCATAGATTATGCATTTTTTTAGTATGTTTATGTCATTTGAACGAATAAGGGTGGTCACTTTACCTAGGAGGCTAATACGTGGTTATTTCATGTTTTTTGGACAAATGTTGGAGCAAAACCAAGAAATCATGGCTAGGTGACAACCAAGCTTGAGGTGAGGATTCGTAGGGGGGTTGTCTCTGACATTAAATGGCCCTTCCTCGGGATCTCCACCCTCAACTCCGAGCTCACAGGCCACCAAAACAGATCCTAAAGGCAGCCAAGCAGATTTGGGAAGAGGGACTGTCTACTAGCAGTTGGGACAGCCGAGTCCCTTGAATTTAGGAGGCCTGCTAGGCCCTCGTGATGTATAAATAAGAAGGCCTCAACCTTCATAGTTTACTTTTGAAACTATTGCATTTTTTTTGCACTATAGTGCTGTCACTTTCAGCTCGTTTTCTTGTAGCCATTGTGGCATAACTTTTGGGTGATGACTATTTGATTATAACGACAAGAAGTCCTATTTCGTATCAGCTCTGAGTTCTTCATAGGAGCCGTAGCTCTTAGGGTTGGGCCCAACCTGAGAGAAAAGGCCTCCATTATGTATTGTTATTTCTCCTTTATGCATCGTGGTCTCTCCTTTATGCATTTGCAAAATTATTTCAGTTAGGCAGATTAAATTGTGCTGATTAACTAGGCCACTGTTGATGGTTAGAAAGGATTCTGATGTTTATATTAAGTTGGTAGGATATCAACAAGGAAAAAGCTTCAGAAAAAGGCCAACGAGCACCTTTGGTTTCACCTCTCCCTCATAGGATCAGGGGCTGGGATCAAAGTAACCTTGTTGTCCCAAACAAAAACACTATTCTTGCTTTGCCATGCAATCACTAGTGTACGATTTTCATTTGCAGAAGTTGGTTACATGTTCAGAACTTTGAATGCTTCATTGCATAGTTAATATACATGGTTTCTTATGTTCATTCACTTTACTGTTAGCTAGATCAGATTAGGTTGGTATAACTAGGTCTTTGATTACTTGCAAGTCTTTATTGGTTCAGTTGGAAACATACATTGCAGAGCACCTGTACCAATTCTTCATCCACCCGAACTTCATCAGACCCATCTGTTCCATCCCCTCACTGGGTTTCTTGCCTCACGTTTTTCATTTTGCCCATGTAACCCTACCTTTTTGTGCAACCATTGTTTCAGCCTTCTTTGAACAAATTCAGCCATATACACCTTCTCCCAACTCCATCCACTAGTCCCTGGACCACTTCAAACCCCTATCCTACCTCCATACCCACTCCTTCATCTTTTCTCACTCATCCATCCTCCAAAATCCCATTTCTGAACATCCTATAGAAATTTCTGAACATCCTGTAGAAATTCCTGAACATCCTGTAGAACCCCTGTAGGCTTCCTGTAGAAGCTCACAAATTGATAGCCAAACTCTGTGAAACTCTCTGGAAGGGTGTTAGGGACCCCTTAGGCCCTCTTTGAACCTTCCCGACCTCTTCCAAGAATTTCTTCTCGCCGATCCACCTCTGCACAGTCAAGAACAGTGAAAGCCTATGCATGATAATTCTGATAACTTATTCAAAAATACAAAAAGATGTTTTCTTCGGATAGAGGTAGTCTAGACACATGAATTTTACCTTCATAGAAGTAATGACATCTCTTTCAGTAGCTTGCATCCTCTTTTTTACATTAGTGAGACTAGCTGGTCAGATTAGGGTTTGCTAGGGTTTTCGCTTTCTTTCAGCTCTCCAGTTTCTTTTCACAAGCAGATTAGCTTCCTTCGAGTTAGCTTCCATCCATCAGTTAACAAGCTTCTTCTCAAAGCTCATAGAAGTTGGCTTGAGCCCCTAGCAGACTTGTGCCAGCTGACCAAGTGACAGCTGCAGCAAGAGCTAGTACTTGTGCATACAACACCGTTGCTTCCAATTTTGTTACGAACTACAGGGTTGATAAAAGTAAAGAAGGGAGTCCCAGGAGTTGCAGCATTATTGCTGCAATACTGGATCCCACCATTCTTTTTGGCGCCGTTGCTGGGGAAGCGTCAGAGTATTTGTGATTGTTGTTTTTCTTCTATTTTCTACTACAACCTTCTGCTAAGTAGTTTATTTCATTTCCATTCGGCAATTTCAATTTTCGCAAAAGTAGAGTAGACATTTCCTGCTTTCATAGATTAGTATTTCAACTCCACAATTTCAATTCTACAAGCGTAGCTTAGCATTTCAATTCCATAATTTCAATTCTGCAAGTGTAGCTTGGCATTTCAATTCGCAATTTCAATTCTGCAAGAGTAGCTTAGCATTTCAATTCCACAATTTCATTTTAGCAAGATAGTTAGTTGCAGTTCAATCTATTTTAGTTTTGCAGGTACCGGCAAAAAAAGAAAAAGCAACCAAAAAAATCTTTCCATTTCATGCCTCATAGGAACATAGATAAAACCGGAAAATTCCTACCCAACACCCCCACCACATCACTGAGTCAACCTTCTCTCTTCTTTGGTAACAGTGAGCCAGAAGAACCTATAGGTGAACCTCCTGAGATATACGGAGATCCTATAACAGAAGAAGAGCTAGAGAATGTTCCGTCTGAAGCCATGGCTGAAGACCGAAATGGTAGAAGAGAAGATGAGAGAATAGAAGATGCCTTTCCCATCCGAGAGACCAATGGAGACATGAAAATGAAAAAAATAAGTCCCTCAGCTTTACCTCACTTCCATGGATTGATTACTGAATACCTTGATACCTTCCTATTTGAGTTTTTTGTCCTTTGTCGAACTTACGACTATGCTGAGGATGAGAAAAATTTGAAACTCTTTCCCTCTACCCTCAAGGATGCAACATTACGCTGGTTCACGGGGTTGCCTCGAAACAGTATCACCACTTGGGCTCAGATGCAGCAAGATTTTAACACCAAATACCGGGACTACTATAGGTCGAAGGAAACCAAGGGAGAGATCTTTCGGATGACCATGGGAAGTGATGAGTCTTTATAAGATTACGAGGAAAGGTTCCAACTTAGTTATAAATGGGCCAGGTGCACACTTGACCCGAAATCTCTGAAGCTGGTTCTGCTCTGAGGAGTACCTAAAGACTTTCTAGATACCCTTCACATGTTGACTGGAAGGGACATCTACCAACTACCTTAGGAGGACATAAAGACCGTGTTTAGAAACCATTCTAGGGTAGCTCGGAAGAGAGGTAGGGGAAATCCACTTTCAGCTAGTACCACCTTCTCCAAGCATGAGTTTGTTAATCAGATGAAAGACCTCAAAAGTGAGATGAGGCATACTATTTCCATGCAACTTGATACCTTCCGAATTCAGCAAAAGAAAGAGGAATTTGAGAGGGCTTTGGCCATTTTTTGTCCTAGATGCACGAGGAAGCACCCTAAGAATGAGTGTCCCTTGTACTCAGTAGAGGTATGTTTCGTTTGTGAGGAAGACCACCCCACCAACCAATGCCCTACCTTGCCTAGATTTAAAGCCATGTACCTAGGGACTAAGGCGGCTACTGAACCTCTGTACTTCCTCAACCAAAGGAGGCCACATGGGCCTAGACCTTTCCAGCAGGGGATGCAAGGGACATACCAAGCTTATTATAACCCCAACCAATCCACTCATATACCTTCTTGGGGCCCCCCTGCTCATCCTTTATGGTTCGTACCTCCTCCGTGGTCTTATCCATCTCCATACCATACTCAACCTACTTCTCATTCGTTTCACTCACATGCCCAGCCACAACCTCAGTGGAATGCACCTCAACCGGGGTGGAGGCCTCAATACAACCCTCCTCCCGCCATTTTGCCTCCACCACTAGCTCAACAACAACCGTTACCTCCTGCTCCTCTAAGAAAACCTCAGATGCCTGCTCAACCGAACCCGAACCCCAACAACAGACAGGCCCAATAGGTATATACTGGGGAGACAACATGCCCTACCTATGTTGTGCAGATCCAGGAGATCAACCTGCGATCTGGGAAGGTCCTTCCAAAGCGCCAACCTCCTCCCCTAGAGGAGGAGGAAGAGAAATAGGAAAGTGAACCCAAAGCCATTCCACCCTTTCCTGAGCAACTAACAGTAACCACGCAACCCAACCCAGAGGAGACTGAGCTTCTAGGAGAACTCAAGCAGTTGTGTGTGAAAATACCACTTCTCCAGGCCATAAAAGATGTACCGATATACAACAAATTAATTAAGGAGAAGTGTTTCAGGAACCCAGGTAGGCGAAAGAGAGATGCCTCAACTATCAATGTCATAGGACAACTGTCCAATCTTATGTTGGGGTAAGTAATCTGTCCAAAGTATTTGGACCCTGGGAGTCCTGTAGTTGATGTTCACATCAATGGCACCATCATCCCCCACACCTTGATTGATCTAGGGGCTGCCATTAATGTGATGACCAGGGACACCATGCTTAAACTCAAACTTCAGAGTTCCTTAAGGAAGACCTCAACAGTATTGCAGTTGGCAGACCGCTCCAGCGTGACTCCCGAAGGGATTGTGGAAGATGTCGTGGTCTCTATTGACTATTGGGAGTACCCTGCGGACTTCTTTGTCCTTCAGCCAAAGGAAAAACTCACTGGATATCCCCTCATTTTGGGAAGGCCTTGGCTAGCTACTGCAGATCTTACATCAGCTGTCAAGCGGGAAGCATGACCATCAAGAATGGGCCTATGTCCAAATAGCTGGTCGTATACCCTCCTGCCCGACCTCTGCTAGAATGTGACTTACCCCTCTGGTTGGAAGAAGGAGATGAGGACGAGGTCTACTCTACACCATTGTGCATAGTGGAGGCCACCAGGGGAGGTCCTCAAACCGAGGATGATTTGATTGAGAACTTAATCCAAAATCCTCCTCCCGATGCATTGTCCTTAGAAGAGTTGGTGGAAGATACCCAAGCCAGTGCTTTAGTGGACCTCTGTGTGACTGATCCGACCTCTCCCAGAGTTAAGAATGTAGAGTTTGGCCCTAAAAGAACTTTAAAGATCAGCTCCTCCCTCTCTCCCTCTCAGGAAAAAGAGCTATGTAGCCTTTTGAACCGCCATTTGGAGGCTTTTGCCTGGAGATATAAGGAAATGAAAGGAATCCATCCTTCAGTCTGTACCCATCATATTTACATTAAAGAGGACTGTAAACCAGTCAGGCAGCCTCAGAGGAGAATGAATCCGGCCCTTAAGAACATCGTTAAAGAGTAACTGCAAAAATTGTTGGATGCAGGATTCATCTACCCCATCTCGGACAGCGAATGGGTTTCCCCTCTGGTGCTGGTACCCAAGAAAAATGGGAAGTGGAGAATCTGTGTAGATTATAGAGAACTAAACAAAGCCACCAAGAAAGACCACTTCCCTTTGCCTTTCATAGATCAAGTGTTGGATGGACTGGC
>APFE030655306.1:94619-130585 GCA_000404065.3 Pinus taeda
TTATAGACATATGTTCAAATGAAGGAGATTGGGTTCTGGATTTATTTTATGGCTCAGGTAAGTTTTATTATATAGAATTGAATTTCAATATGTTATTTTTTTAATTAATATGTCATTGTAATAATTTACTTCATTATTTCTTTTGTGCTTGATTGATCCAGCTGGATATTGGTGGCCACCCACCTATCCCATTTGGACCCCCACAACTGTCTGTTTCAGCTTTTTCAGTTTCCTAAATTGTAGCACAGTTTACTATTTTCAGCAGTTTTTCGGGTCCTGAATTTCCGAAGCCGTTTTGAGGCCCTAAACGACGTTTTTTTGGGAAATCTGGGGGCAAACATGGGTCCATGGACCCATGTTGCCCTTCCCAAAGTGGTAGTTCTCGGATAGATCTTTCTAACGAGCTATCATACGCGTCAAATGGAGATCGTATGCCAAAGTTACTACCCCGGAAAATTGATGTACCAATTACCCAAAACGGGCCCACAATTTGGCGTTTCATCTTCTAGGGGTGGTTTTGGAATGTGAAGGGTTTTCCATGTTTCTCAACAGTAAATTAGGCCCTCGAGCCTCTATTGGTAACACAGTTAGGGACAGCTTCAGAGATGAGCCACACATCTCTTCTCAGAGATAAGCTACCATCGCCTAAGCTGGTTTATTTCTATTTCGGTTGTAAGCATATTTCAGTATTTTCCATTAATGAAATGAAGTATTATTTCCGTTGCATCTTTGTGTATATGGTTATCTCTGTATTTTATTTCGTTCCTGTCTAAATCCGGATCATTGATAACTAGGTACAACACTAGCATGTTGCCTTCAAAAAGGAAAAAATTGCATTGCAATTGAAAAAGATCCATTATAATGCAATTTCATTCAGCAACGAAGCTCTTCAATTTCTTCTAGATGCAATGCAAGAAATTGGGTTGAAGAAATGGGACTTTAGTGAATCACGTGTGGCAAAAAAGGCAAAGGAACCTCAACCACCATTACATGAGATGTTTGGAAAGACATACATTGGGAGATTGGCAGACATGAAAGATCCATTAGAAGATGAAAATGAGAAAAAGGAAGTAGAAAATATGAGGAAGAAAAACAATGATGAATCTATGAGGACGAAGAGTTTGGATTACGTGACATTGTTGATTAAATTAAGTTATATTGGATAATCAAGCTCATTTTTTGTAAACTATTAAGTAGTTATACTTGGCAATGTTTTTGACTTTGAGACATTTATGAGAAGAATATTACCACTTCCAATTAAGGTTGTTAATGTGTTCAAATACTTGTAATATGTGATTTTGCATTAGTTTTAAGTTAACCATTATTTTTGAAAAAAAAAAGTGGATTATTTATTATTTTTTGAACTAACTTTCATAAAATGACTATTATTTAACTATTTTTTAGTTAAATTTTCGATAAAATTGTGATTTTTCGCATGTCAATTGTAGCAAAAAAAAGTATCGAAACGTGGTAGTTTTTAATTATATTTTATGTTAAAATGGCTATTTTTATGTCAATTGTTAGAAAATATGTTTTTTAGAAAAATTAAATTCTAGTGGATTGAAAAATTAATTAACAATTTATAATATGTAAATATCGAAAATTCAAATATCAACCTTCTTCTTTAAATATGCGAAACAATAAAAACCTCACTACAAAAAAAATAAAATTAAAATAAAAACAAGAAAATATGAAGAAAAATACCACTTCAAAAATTATTAAGTTTACAAATAATTATTTACATTTCATACATTAGAAAATTATAAAGTTAAAAGAAAAAACCTTTTAAAAAGAGGTCTGGTGTAGAATTACCACGTTTTTAAATCAGCATAAAAAACACTACCATTATAAAATGCAATGCACATAAAAAAATTTATAGTGGCAAAAATTAAGCTTTAAAAAACACATGTGTGTTCTGCATAACCCCTTTTCGAAATCGGGTCACTTTTTTGCTATCTCTATAAAATGGGTAACAATATGGGTTCCCGTTTCAAAGTTTACATTGTTCAAATTGCACGAGCACCCTGAAGTGGTGGATCTTTTCACCAGGGCAAACTGGATATCCTTCTTTGACAGAATTCAGGGTTACGATGAGGAGGTGTTTGAAGAGTTTTTGATGTCCCTAAGACCACATTCGGAGACACATGCCACAGTTAGTTTTAGGGGTTTGACCTTAGAACTTACACCTGATTTCATCAGGAGAATTACCAGTCTACGATTGGGGCTCCCTTGGAACAAAGAGGAGAAATCATTGGGACAAGTTGCTAAGAAAACATTTTTTCTGCCTGAGGAGCATCCTGTAGAAGATAAAAATGGGGTTAGAAGGACAAGCTTGCCTCTTCTCTGGAGTGAAGTCAATTATCAAATAATGAAGTATATCACGTGTGAAGGGAGGTTCAACATCATTTATGGATATCATTTCAGGTTGTTACATGAATTGAGGTATGAGATGGACTTGCCTCTAGCTAGAAAACTGAGCATCCTATATTTCCTCCTTCAGTCTTTAATTGAATGTGGTACAAAGCTAAATGCATGGATCCCAAATCAGTTGGCCCACCATGGGCTCATCAAACTATTGGTGGAAGATGCTTTACATACCTATAATATCCCCGTAGCTTGGGAAATCTTTAGAAATATATCCAGGAATGATGACATCAGAACTTTGGCTGAGAACATCAGCCCATCCAGTGGTGATGAGGGGGAGCAAACTGAAGAAATTGAGAAGAACAGTGATAAGGGAGCACAAGACATTCAAGCAGAGGGCAAAACAGAGAAAGAACAGAAGGAAAAAGAGGAATTTGACAAGACTGCTGAGCCTAAGACAAAGAAGGAGCAACAACAAGAACAGAGAAGGGAAAAATGACACAGATTGGAAAGAAAAAGGCCAAGGAAGCCCAAAAGAAGACTTCCACAGCCAAAGCAGGCACCCAGTAAGAGAAGGAAAAGACACACCTTGAGATATCAGTGACACGGGCAGAAATAGTGGGCATAAAGATTTCTACAGGAAGTGAAGGAAAAGAAAAGCAGAAAGAGAAATCCCCTGAAATGTTGGCAAGGGAAACAACAACTGTGCTTGTTGCATTAAGCACACCTATAAAACAAAAAGGAAAAAGAAAAAGGAAAACCTCCATGTACTTTAAAGCCAGAAGAAGCATCTAGATAAAGATGGGCAAGCCCAAGACTCCATCAAAGGGACCTATCATAATCATAGATGCACCTACTAAATAGAAGGAGGAATCCCCCTCCAAAATATCTATCACTTATGAAAGAGGAAGTCCCAAGACTTCCACCTGGAAGAAGAAAATCAGACTGATGGACACCAAAATAGTTCTACAAGAAGCTGAGACTTCTCTATAGGAAATGTTGTCCAAGTTAAAGGAGACTGAAAAAGTTGGAAGAGGAGGCAGTGAAACAATCACAAGAAAAAGACAAGACCGAGGAGATACCTGAACCAAGCCCTCAACGTAGTTTGGGCTCATATTACAACTTGTTAGAAAGTGGAAATATCATCCCACAAAATTTTGTTGTACCACTTTTCTTTGCATTGGAACAAGAACGGGTTAGGACTCACACTTGGATGAGAATTGTTAAATCTAAGGGAGTTGTAGACATAGGCCACTTGGAAGAATAGCTGAAAGAATTGAGAAGAGAGTTGGAAATGGTGAGACACATTGAAAGCAGTAAAAGAGCCCAACTACAGGAGGAAAATGCACTACTAAAAAAGCAGTTATAGCAACAACAAGCTCAAAAGGTAGACATGACACAAATTTCTGAGGAATAGCAACTACAGGAAGGTCCCCTAGTAGGACAGGAAATAGCACAGGAACAGTAGCCAAGGGAAGAGGCATAGCCTAATATGGAAATATTGGTAAAGCAGTAGCAAGAGAGAGAGTCTCAGGCAGCAGCTAAAATACTGATGCTGAAACAATAGCTGTAGGAAAGAGAAGCCCAGATGGCCTGCATGGCCAGCTGGGCAATGGAAGCCTTGCAATGTAGACAATCGACCAAATGTTATGCATTGTATCTCAAAGACTAATGGCTTCACTTTCAAATCAAAACATTAGCCCAAATGGGCACCATCCCTTTCCAACATTATGGTCAATTTATGCATCTATGTGACACTCGTCCGGCTGAGGATAAGGCCAAATTAGCAGAGTTTTATTTACATAATATGACACTCCCTGATATGGAATTTTGGGACCCCAATGCCACATTGGGAGATGTACAACTCATGGCTATGGCTTCCCGGAGGAGCCATGAGGAAAAGAGGGCAGTGGAAGTTCAACAAATCACAGCCAAATAACTGAATGAGCCCTTTCTAATTAGGGCAGAACCAAAAGACCCCTCAGCCCTAGTATATGCTCATCAACACCTTGCCAACAACCCTCAAGTTCTCCCAGATTATGTCGAAAGGCAAGCGCAAGCCATCGCCCATTTTGAGGACATGGAAAGATTATTTGGTGATGATTGCCTTCATGCTTGTATGAGGAGATGGAATACACTATCCTATAGCTTGAAGATCAGGGAGGATCTCTCCCCATCCAGAATGAGAGAGGCTTTAGCAAGAGTGCCCCTTTATAAATAGTCAATGCAAAACCTGAAGGCCAACTAGATTGGCCTAAAGTTCAGTGCTCCACTACTCTTAGGACTACTGGAAGGGGCCAAGGAAGAAGAAAAACACAGGCAATGGGAGGAAGTAGACAGAAAGGAAGGGTTTCATGATAGAGAAGAGGACATCACCTCAGAAGCATGGGATTTCAGGGAAGCAGTTAAGGCCATCAAGGATGAAGAGTTGGATTAGTTGCTCAGAGGATGAGCAACCCATTCAGCAGGGGGGTGATGATGAGCTCCAGAAATGGGTAACTTTATGGGCTCATTTTGCCTATTATTCTCATTTAATCCACCATTATTCATATTTTTATGCATGCTTTTGAATATATTTATGTTAATTGAGTGAATGGGAATAGTCACTTGACCACAAAGTCTAATACGTGCTTGTTGCATATTTTTGGACATTTTTGGACCAAGACCAGGCATTTATGAGCAGATTGGCAGCCAAATACGAAGAAACAAGGCTGAGGATTTATAGGAGGGGTGTCTCTTGCACTAAATGACCCCTTTTTTGAGTTCTCCACCATCAGCTTGGAGTTCAACAGCCCACCAAAGGTGATTTCAAGGGGCAGCCGAGCAAGTCCAGTGAAGTGGCTGATTAACTGTAGTTTTGGGCAGCCAAGCTCCTAAAGTTAAGGAGGATTGTTGGGAGTCCTCGTTTGCATAAGTAGGAAGGATTCAAGCCTTAGTAGGTTAGCCAATTGATAGTCTATTTTTCGCACGTGTAGCCCTGTATCAACACATTTTTGAGTTCTTCTTGCAGATAGTTTTTGTGATGTAACTATTATTTTTTTATCAATGGAGATGAATCCCGCTTTGCACAAACTCTAAGATTTCTTAGGAGGCTGTAGCTCTTGGGGTTGGGTCCAACCCAAGTGCCCAATACCTCCTTTGTGTACTTTTATGTGTTTTTCTTGCATTCATAAAATAATTTCTGTTATTTAGGTTAAAATCTTGCTCTGCTACTTAGGTTGTTTTTGATGATTAAGATAGTTGTTCTTGCTTCAGGTTGATATGACAGTTTGGTAATAGAAAAGATCCACAAAAACACTATCAAGAATTCCTTGATCTCATTTCTCCCTCGGGACCATGAACTGAGACCAAGGCACACTTGCTGCCACAAAAACACTGTTTTTATCTTCCAATGCAATTGCTAGTGTTAGATTTTAAGTTGGGAAAGTTGATATCAGTTGCGTTTTCATGTTTAGATCTGTTCTTGCTTAGTTTCCATAGGTTTCTTGCATGATTTCCTGTCTATAAACTTTTGTTCATCATGTTTATGGTTTTTAGGTCAGATTAGGTCAAAATAGATAAATCTCTGTTTTTAAGTCTTTGCTTGGATTAGTTTTGAATAGAAGTGTGCAGAGCACCCGTAAGACACTCCAACCTATCCTTCCTCCGTCATACAACCTGTTCTAGTCTCTTTCTCAAGATTTTCTTCACTCATTTGCCACACTTTCCCAAACAGCCCTAATTTCTACGTTTTTATGCAAAATCGCTTCCTTCACCTTTGAACAACTCCAACCATCTTCTTCACTCCTGAGCTTCATCTTCTAGATCCTAGACCCCTTAACATCCTTATCCATCCTTCATTCCCACTTGCCCACAGTTTTTCCACCATCAACCCCCTAAAAACCACTTTCGGCCTGTTCTTGTAGAACTTCCTATAGAATTTCCTGTAGATCCCCTGCAGCCTCTTGTAAAAGTTCATGCGAGCGATTTTTTGAGATCTAAGCATGGTGGAAATCTCCAGAAGGATTCTAGGGACCCCCTAGGTCCTCTTCTCACCTTCCCAACCTCCTACAAACGCCCACTCCATTTCCTTTTGCCAATAAACCTCTACACAATCAAAAATAGTTAGAACACATGCATAATAATTCTGCATAAAATTACTCAAAAATACAAAAAGATGATTTTTCCATATTTTCCTTTAGAAGTAGCTTAAACACATGCATTTTACCTTTTCAAGAATCAATGGGATCCATTTCAATAGCTTTCATCTCTTTTCTTGCACAAGTAGGGTTGGTCGGTAGAACTAGGGTTTGCTAGGGTTTGCATTTCCTTCCATCTTTCATCTTCTTTCTGCAAGTAGACTAGCCCCTTTTGAGTTAGCTTTCATCCATCACAGTGAAAAGCTTCTTCTAAGAACTCATAGAAGTTGGCTTAAGCTCTTAGCGAACTTGTGCCAGCTGATCAAGTGACAGCCTGCAATAAGAGCTAGTACTTGTGCATATAACATCGTCGCTTCCAAGTTTGTTATGAACTACTGGGTTGATAAAAGTAAAGTAGGGAGTCCCAGGAGTTGCAACATCATTGCTACAATACTGGAGCTCACCAGAACTCTATTATTATCTAGTTATGTCTTTGCTTGTCATTTCAATTTCTTGTTGAGTGAAAAGAGTTTTTTAGATTTGAGGTTTTCTTTCACTGTTGATTTAAATGTAAAGAGTAGGGTGAATGCATGAAGATAGGTTACATTTTTGGGCCAAATGTGGCAATGAAATTTCAAAATTTTTCTTTTTTAATCAATTTGAAGCCCTCAAAATTCATATAAGCATTATGAATTTTGATTGGAAGTAAAAAGACAATAAGTGCAGAATTATGTTGTTTCCTAATCGTACTTGTTTCAAAAAAAATTAGTGTCATATAAAATCTCAAATTTCCATTAAATGTAATATCTTTCCTTGCAAATTTCCACACATCTTAAGAAGTATGTGTGTGTTCACGTAGCATTACTTAGTCTAAAATATGTAATTTTAATATATATATATATAATATATATATATATATATATATATATATATATATATATGATCTACATGGAGAGAATTAAGTTTTTCATCTAAAAAAATATTTTCTTATGTAAAATTATATTTTTCATTACTTTTCAAAATTAGAAAAGTAATATTTCAATTGCAATTTGCAGACACGTGTTTGTGTAAGGGTTTTTTTCAACTATTTAAATAAATTTAAAAACAATGAGAATCTCTTTGAAGAGAACTCGTAAACAAATATAGTGGTATTTTTTGAATTTTTTCATTATGTATATTTTATGTTATTGATTTTTTATACAACCGCTTTAAAAATGTCCAAAAAAATTTCAAGCATTATGTTTAAAAGAAATTACATGAAAAATATCATATGAATTTGAAATTGTCAACCTCATATGTCATTGGATAGAGGATTCATTCATGAATCCAACATGATCAACTCTCCCACTTAAGGACAAATTTTGTCCTAAGTTCGCTAGGGTACAAAATGTCGTTGCAGAAAAAATTGCAAAAGGGGCGCTAAAATTATGGTTTTTAGGACCTCAGAAACTTGATCGAGTGCTTAAAATGCTCCATCAAGCACTTGAATTTCAAATTCAAATAGTTCAATGGAGAGTTTCCTAAACCCTCGACCAAGTCATTTACATGGTTAACCAAGGGCTCAATCAAGCTATATGGTCACGCATTTTAATAGAAAATAAGGGCTTGATCGAACTTTAATGCTTGATCGAACCCTAAAGCTCAATCGAGCATTAGATCTTGATCGAGGGTTTGTTTTAAACCCTTGATCCTGCTATTTTTTTAGTGCTCAAGGAGTCGATCAAGTGCTTAAAAATGGTTTTCTTAAACCTATCATTTTTCCCCTTGCCAAAATGTGTAACCCAACTCCATGTTTTGACCCAATAGCAAGATTATACAGGAAAAATGGAATGATTGGAAGTGCCAAATAGATGAGGCACTAAGGTGAGAAATATCCCAAGAGGACCACAACGCAATATGACCCTAACTTGGTGTGTTGGCCCATCAGATATTTGGTAGTCGGGACCATGCCGTAAATATTTGCACATAAGGAAATAAGCATCCAAAAACCGAGTCACATCCAACCATAGTTGGAAGCGACACTATTTTGGTGAATAGAACAAAGGTTTTGACCAGAACAAAGGTTTTGACCTCGACTCCCTTTGAAAATCGAGTAGGTTTTAGAAACTGGCGTGAATTGTTCCTTTAATGATTCATTTTAAATAAATTTTCAAAGGAAATAAAAGATGATTGAAAGGAGTTAAAAACAATAATACGTGGAGAGTCAAGAATGCTAGAAGAATTGCCTTAAGTTTTATTATTTGAAATTTCTAAGAAAGATTTAAAATAAATTGACTTTTTTATAATGTCGACCTTAGAAATTGTGGTTTAATTTTTTATCAAAAAAATTAGTTAAAGGCCAACGCATTATTCAACGTGTGATATCATGCCTGAGGTGAAAAAGAGCCATTAATGTTCTTATTAGAATATAGTTGATAGGTAAAATAAAACATTGTTTGATAAATTCTCATTGAAAAGCAGTGGTTAATATCCTTCGAAATAGAATTGATGTGTGAAATAAGGCATGATAAATCACCCATCAACTTCCATAAAATACCACAACACAATGGAAATAATGACAAAATAAAAATAAGGAACACCAATATGTAATTTTCAGTATCTATGTTTTCACGCACGTGAAAACTTATGGTGGGGCCAATGATTATCTGCACATTATGTTAACAAACTGAAAAATCAACTTTATTGATGAATTAGACAACTCACAGGTGAGGATATCCACCTGAACACTTCCTTTAGCAAAATGCTCTACATAAATCATCTTAGAATAATATATATATATATATATATATATATATATATATATATATATATAGATTGTTCACATATCTAGGGAAGTTAGAACAACTACCTAAGAAGTAGGAACTAATTCCTAATCTAAGACTCTAATGAGCCAAACCTCTCTAGATTTACATATTCTCCATTATCTTCAACACTCCCCCTTAATGGAGAAAGGGGTTCACAAGTATTCTTAACATTTTCCTAAACAATTCAAACTTGATTCTACCAAGAGGCTTAATATATCACATGAATTACAGTATTCAACACATATTTCCTTTGACTACACTTTTTCCCCGATAAAATGAAATTGTGTATCTATGTGCTTGGTGTTTTTATGGAACACCAGATTATAAGCAAGTTTGATAGAACTTTGATTATCACATTTGATAATCGTGGCTTCTGTTTTCTCTTCCCCTGCATCTTAGAGAAGTATTTGTAACCAAACTGCTTCACATACTGTTGTACACATGGCTTGATATTCTGCTTCTATTGAGGATATGGCTACAATATGCTGCTTTTTACTACATCATGAAATGACCCCGGATCCAGTGCTAAAGGTGTATCCTATAATGGATCTTTAATCGTCCAAGTTTCCCACCCAATCAGAGTCTATAGATTCTTCCAGTCTAACATCAAATGAATCAGAATATAAAATGCCAAAAACTAAGGTTCCTTATAGCTACCTTAGCACTCCTTTTACTACAACCCAATGGTTCTCATGAGGATGAGACATATACTGGCTCAATAAGCTGACTGCATAAGCCAGATCAGGCCTAGTTGTAGTCAAATAGATGATATTCCCAACTATCTTTTGGTACAACATTGTGTGTGCATCTTTCGAACCATCATTAACCTGTAATTTGTTGTTCTGTCGTAGTGGTACAAATGTAGCCTTACACTGATCCATTTCAAACTTGTTCAACAAACTCTTGACATACTTACCTTGGGACAAGAAATTTTGGCGTGAATTTCTCTAGACTTCTAAGCCCAAACAATAATGCAGTTCTCTAAGGTCTTTCATTTCAAACATCTCTGATAATTACTGCTTGATTTCTTCAATGAGTTTGTCTGCATTTCTTGTCATAATCAGATCATCTACATACAAAGCAATCAATACAATTTACCCCCCATCATCATACATAGTATACAAGTTAGGATCATTTTTGCTCCTGATATACCCATGCCTAAGAAAGAATGAATCTATTTTTCCATACTAGGATCTAGGAGCCTGTTTTAGTCCATATAAAGCCTTCTTGAATTTGTAGACTGAATGCTCTTCCCCTTTCTTAAAAAATCCTTGTAGTTGCATTAGATATACTTCCTCTTTCAAATCTCCATTTAAGAAAGAAAACTTTACATCTAGCTGGTGTATTTTCGAGTGGTGTTTAGTAGCTAATGCAATAATCATTCTAATTGTGTTTAATTTAGCTACCAGGGTGAAGCTTTCCTCATAATATATACCTTCTTTTTGGGAATACCCCTTTGGGACTAGCCTAACTTTATATTTATCTATAGATTTGTTTGCTTTAAACTTTAATTTGTATAGCCATCTACACCCTATGGGTTGTTTTCCTTCAGGAAGCTGAACTAAATCTCAGGTATTTTTTTTAATGATAGATTCATATTCCTCCCGCATTGCTTCCCTCCATTCATTACTTTGACTAGCTTCATTAAAATTAGAAGGTTCAACATTGTTCAACATACCAGTAATGAGTGCATGATCCCTATATCTGGCTGGAAATTTCATATGCCTTATTGATCTTCTGAGTGGTGGAGTGGCTTCAAACCTGTTTTGATCTCCCCTCTACGAACCGGTTTCAAACGTGATTTGGTCAGCCACTTCTTCTTTCTCCTCTTATTGTTGTTGCTGCTGCTATTGTTGTTGCTACTCACCAGCACTTGTTTCATCACCTTCTTCTAACAGTAAAGGCACATGCCATTCTTCATCAGAATCATCACTACGAATAGGGTTCCCATCATCTACATGTTCATGAAATACCACATCTCTACTTACTTAAACAACTTATAAGCCTTAAACTCACTGTAGTATCCAACAAAATTACACTTAATGGCTTTTAAATCTAACTTCTTCCTATCTTCTTTCGGGACATGATCAAAAGCCTTACATCCAAAGACTCTAAGATGACTCACTGCAAGCTTGAATCCAAAAATGCTTCTAAAGGATTTCTATAATCCAAACACTTAGTAGGACTCCTATTCTTAAGATACACAACATTGTTTACAGCTTCTGCCAAAAAAACATTGGTCAAATTCTTACCTTTCAACATACTGTGGGCACACTCCACAAGGGTTCTAATTTTCCTTTCCGCAACCCGTTTCGCCGAGGAGTGTATGGTGTTGTGAACTGTTGTTGTATTCCATGTTCTTTGTATTATTTGATGAAGTCAACCTTCTTGAATTCTCCACCTTGGTCTAAGAGAAAAAATTTGAGGAACTTTCCGATTTGCTTCTCAAGCATACTTCTAAATTGCTTGAAGTATTCAAAAGCATGACTTTTATTCATGAGGAAATACACTGAGGTGAATGTTTTACATTCGTCAACAAAAATATGAAAATAGTAGGCCCCTCCTAATGACCTTGTCCGCATTGGTTCACATAGATTAGTGTGTACAAGTTCAAGTATATCCCTCTGCTTCCTATCAACAATAGCAGGAAATTCATCTCTATGTAATTTGCCAAGGGCACATGCTTCATAGTCAACATGCATACTCTTCAAAACAAGAAGACCATTCACGATACCTTTTTTTCTGAAGAAGTAGTAGGTCACTGAAGTTTATATGCCCAAATCTTTGATGCCAGAGATTCTCTGCAAACATAGCTGATGATGCCAACGCTTGATGTGACACACATTTGACATCCAGTTTATACAATCCTCTTACACGTACACCTGTTGCAATGGACTTCATCAAATCCATCATGTCTTTAACTACACAATGAGATTTAAGGAACTCTACCTTAAGATCCTGATCTGTTATTCTAGATATCGAAATCAGGTTCTTTTTAATCTTAGGTATATACATAACATCATGAATATGCCTAATGTTTCCATCAGGTAGTACGATAGGGACATCACCATATCCCTTGATTTCATACCCTGTATCATCGAAGGTAGACCTTTGTACCAGTGTTGTATTCTTTGAAATTCAAAAACCATTTCCTCTTACCTATCATATGGGAGGAGGCTCCTAAGTCCACGAACTAGATTTCTGCTTCATCCTCCTTGATTGACAACACATAATCAAATACAAACAATCTAATATTTGAATTTTTATCTGCATCATCCAGATGGCCTGCATGCTTCTTATGTCTCTGTTGACCTTCATCAAACTTCTTCTTCTGACACTGTTTAGCCATTTGACCAAATTTACTGCAATAAAAACCTTTTGGTCCTGAATCACTTCTGTTTGGAGACATACCTTGAGATGGAGGTGGCTTTCTTTGTGGGGTTCCTCTGCTTTTGTGTGCTACATTTGTCTTCCCTCTAAAGAGATTCTTCTTTTCCATTAGGGAAAGATCTGAGCTCTAGAGTTTCAGGGTCATTTTCCTTTCCTCCTCCTGCATTAGGATCCCCATCAATTCTTCAAACTTGGGGACTTTTTCTCTCTCATTCAACCCAGTGATGAACATCTGATAGTCGTCAGTCATACCATTCATGGTAATCATGACCAAATCAGTGCCTAATATTGTTTCACCAATATTGCCTAGCTTAGTCTTAAGCTCCTTCATACAAGAGATGAATGTTGTTACTAAATCATTCTCTTCCATTTTAATGGAGAGAATCTTTCTCTTTAGAAATAGTAGATGATTTGTGTTCTTGATCTTGTACAAGTCTTTGAGAGTTGTCCAAATGTCTATTGCAACTTTACAATCTCGAATGTGAGGAATAATGCAATATTTCAAAAACAATTTGAGCAACATATTTGCCTTGTTCTCCCTCTTTTCCTAGTCTTTGATTGTTGTTGTTGTTCCACATGTAGCTAAGGTCGGCTTCAACTCATCACCGTTTGTGATCGTCCATGCATTTTGCGCCTCCAATAGGGTCTGAAACTTAAATTTCTAGTTGGATTAATTGGAACCGTTGAGCTTATTTCTCTCATTCAAATAGGCCTCTGCCATTTGATTGTTCATCTTAACACAAAAAAAAATGACCTCCTGCAAACCATATCTATCCCAGATCTGAAGATTCAATTTTAAAAATTTACCCCAATTCAAAAACCTTTAATTACTAAAGAGCCTCTTTGTTTTTTTTTAAACAAAAAAACCATCTCGTTAAAAAAAACTCCTCCCTTTTTGAATTTATGTTCCCACAAATTTTTAAATAAAAAAAAAATGAAACACGCAACACACACCTAGAGCAACTCCACACAGCTAGCGGGAAACACCACGCTTCCGTTGCGCCTCACACCACACTTCCACTGTGCCACAACACGACTCCTCTCCGATTTTGTGACTAGGGAAAGCGATTTGGGTTCATGTCCTCTACTTGGAAGCACCCTTGACCTCCACGGATCGACAACACCCTCGGCGGCTCTCTTTCACATGATTCATTACCAAATGCAGTCTCCATGCTCTTCTTGACAATGCAGAACAACTCTCAAGCCTCCTCTCTTCTTCAACGTTGTCAATCAGCAACAGAGCATATATCGTCCTTAGTTGACAACGCAAATGATGTTGATACATATGGCTCCTCTGTTTTCTGGTTTCTCCAACCACAACAACAATCCCAACTGGAACCACGCTATGAACTTCACCCTCAACGAGGTCACCTTATAGGAAGGCAACCTGCTTCTCAAGATTGTAGTTTACATCGATGCTTTGTTTGTGACAAAGAGATTGGTCGCATTACCATCCGCTTGAATGAGTGTCTAACTACACCTCGATGCATTTCTCACCCCCGTAACCACTTCAGTGTAAGTCGTCGGCTACTCGAAAAGGCTAAGGTCAACTAGCAACGTGATCAATGAGATCTGCTCTGCATAAATGACCAGTCGATTTTTTTTTCATAGAGATTGCCCACCGAATCAAATTTCCAGAATGCTAACTGCAGGACCTTCGCTCACACAAAGTGGTCACCATCCACTGTCAAACTACAATGAACAAAGATAATTGTGATCTTCACTCTCAAATAAGTGATTTTTAGGAGCGATGGACATAATCACTCTAAGGAAAGTATCATCCATCACCCTTTTCCTCTTCAAATCCATGATGGTTAGCGATCTCTTTCCTGCAAAAGGAAAGATGATTACCGTGAATTAAATTTAATAAAAAATTGTGTTGCTTCTTAACCTTATCACCATGCCAGCTTTCTTCACACTAGCTCCCCACTCAGGTATTTGCAGGCCCTCTCAAACTTGTAGCTCTGAAGAATCAACTTTATTGACGAATTGGACAGCTCATAGGTGAGGAGCTCTAGCTGGAGATTGCCTCTAGCATAACGCTCTACATAAATCATCTTACAATCAAAACTATATATAGTGTTCACACATCTAGGGAAGTTAGAATGACTGCCTAAGAAGTAGGAACTAATTCCTAATCTAAGACTCTAATGAACTGAATCTCTCCAGATTTACAAATTCTCCATTATATTCAACACATTAAGCTCGAGAAATATATGGTTTTCAAACAAATTATTGGGAAAAAATTAGTATAAGAGATTTATAAAGTCGCACATTTGGAATTAGAAAATGTCAAAATTACATATCAAAATATTGACAAAATGATTCGATTATGTAGTTCTGAAAGACTAAGGAAATTTCACAACACCAAAAATATATACTTTAGTTCATGGTATAGAATAAAATGCACCTCGAAAACTGTGTTGATAACTTTGTTTATAAGCTCAATTTCTATAGTTTAAGTATGAAGCCTCTATAATAGAGTGAGTAATCTTGTTGTAGTTGTGCATTATAACCTTTTCCACATCTGGATAGGGAGTTGAAAAAAAAATTCAATAATTTCACTTTAAATGAATAGAAGCCCCTCTGCACTATGACATAGTAAGTATACCGGCAAAAAAGGCAGATTAGTGACAATGCCGAGACTTAATTCCAGTAAGACTTGACTATATAAAAAACATTGTTGTAATCCATATAAAGATATACATCAACTTTAATATATATATATATATATATATATATATATATATATCAAACCCTTTACTTCCTCCTAAATTAAATAAAGATTGATGAAGATTAAGATTGTTGAAAAATAGCACAGAAATGATAAATAGAATCCAGAAATTTCTATTTTATTTGTCCTTGAATTAAAATTTGTGAATTTAAATCGAATTTAGTCTCACAGTACTTGGAATTAATAATTAATTCATTATGGATTAATTAGTAAGAATTTCAAGTTAGAAGTCTTTCGCAGTCATGGCACAGTTATCCCTAAATTAAGGAGATTATCCCTTAATTAAGGAGATAAGATTGAGTTATATTTGAGTTGTAATTAATTAACTCAGTTTACTAAGTTAAGTCCAGTTAAAGTAGTTCCAAATTGTTTGAGAAACTAATTGTGAGTTATCAGTCAGTTGATGCATGTATGCACTCAATCAGTGTACTCCAGATAACTGAAGGTTCCCTCATCAGTAACTCATGCATGCCTATTCTGAGAAAGATCCAGTTGAGCTAAATGTCAAGGACAATGTACTATTGCTATAGGATAAAATGCACAATGTATGAAGAATGGAGATACTCTCGAAGGTCTTCTCAAGACCTTTGGTAGACTATACGATTATCTGCAACTATCACAAACATGCATGTCCATAAACAATAACTAAATATCAAAGTAAGACAAATTGATTACCTCAAGCCTCCATGTAGATTTGCTCAAGAGCACAATGTAGCTAGGTGGAAGTCCCTTGAGCTGGCTCCAAATCAAGTCCTACAAATAGAAGAGGCAAGCATAATCACATCATACAACCTTGATAACTAATACATGAATACATGAAAGACATCAAGTTACACATAACTAACCTACTCATGATAAAAGGTATTGGACAAACAAGTAAATGAATGATAGTACCAACACCATGGAGTATACAGTACAACTGCAATTCTATATTAATGTCAGAAGAGTGATTACAACCACATGTTGCATTAGCCTTCCCTCACCCCTCCAGCTTTTCTCTCTCTCTCTCTTTTTACCAACTTCTTATGCTTAGATTTGAGACTATGCTCAACAATCAAGTAAGCTATCATTTCAATTGATTTGACCTCTATCACAATAGCCCTAGATTTTCTTATGTAGCAATTGAGTTAGGGTTGCCAAGTTCCTCCATGAGTCTCTTAAGGTAAAAGCAATGATGTTGCCATGCTTTTCAGCTCTTTCCCATTTGCCTCCTTCATTAGGATTTAGAAATCCCACAAATAGGTTGAACTTGAGATGTTTCCTTGCTTTTATGAGTAGATTTAGGAGGGAATATAGAGATATTTATGAGTCAATTCACTCCTTTGACCTCTAGATTCTCATTAGGATCCACTAACACTATTCTTGAACTAACAACTAGAGTTAGTAGGGTCACTAACGCTCCCTTAGGCTTCCAATGAAGCTTTATAAAGCAAGTTGTCAGTGTATAGCTAGCGTTAGTGTGGAAACAAGGCATGTGATCTTGGTCTTTGCTTCAGCTATCATGTCTTTGCCCTTTGAGCTAATGAGGGGGTCATTTTGTTGTATAAAAACTATAACTTGCATGCGTTTTCCTATAAAGGAAACTCTTGCATGTTGTCAAGGCAAGGTTCCTTTAGGATTGTGCAGTTCTGATAGTGTGTTAGAGAAGTGTGTGAGAGCAGTGTTACACTGGGTGAAGGAGATCATTCTAGAGGTAACTGTGTAAGGAAATAGGAGCTCGGAGGGTAGAGGAGAAGGCTTGAGAGAAGTTTTAATTGACTGTGATCATCCAAGAGGATTGTACTAAGAGCTGGCTAGCTGTGAGAGCTAAGTTTTTGCCTGTGATCATCTAGGAGGATTGTACTAAGAGCTGGCTAGTTTTGAGAGCTAAGGCTTTGTATAATTATGATGTATTTCCACCATGTATGATAAAATAGATAGTGGGGTTTTTCGCTGAGGCTTTCCCCTGAGTATTTTCTGTGTTTCATGTGCATTGATTCTTCTTCTTCTCGTTATATGTGTTCAACTTGATCTTACTCAATATTTAAGCTTCCACAACACAAATTGATAGTAGAAGTAGATTATAGTATTTTGCTTTGGTATATTGCATTATCGGGTTAGTCTATAGTCAGATTTTCTACAAAGCCTTAGAGGGAGATTTGTAGAGAATTTGCAGAATTTCTACATGGTATCAAAGATAGCTGATCTATAGAGAAATTTCTACATGGCATCAGAGCCAAGTTTATCGAAGCTGTGAACAATATACAGAGAAGAGAATTAGAAGTTTGAAGTTCAGGGTTGTAGGTGAAAATCGAATTCATATCATACTTCAAGGTTGGCTAATGGCCTTCTATGCCTTGAGACTCAAGTATGCCTTGGAAGGTAGCTCGAACTACATAGCAAGGAAAGATTGCATGGAGGCTTTATTAGAAGAAAATGGCTTGAAGGATTTCATTGATCAAGAAATCCCAAAGCCAGGTTCAACTAATGCACAAGAGTTGGCTGAGTGGAAGAAGTGTGTGGCGAGGGTGAGACGGATCATCCTTGAGGGAATTTGAGACCATATTGTCTTGAGTTTCCATGGGAAATATACTCCATATTCAATGTGGAAGAAATTGAAGGACCTCTACCAGAACTGTAGTGACCAAAGGAAATTGGTGCTCAAGGATAAGCTTCAAAGAATCAAGATGGAGAACAGAGATACTATTTCCGCATATCTGAACAAGCTCACCACTTGCAGAGATGAGTTTGGTAGTGTGGGAATAAATACTGTTGATGATGATATGGTGAGCCTCACTCTCCTTGGCCTTCCAAAGAGCTAGAATAACTACCAGGACTCTGTGAATGGAAGGGAGAAACTATCGGATTGGGAACGACCATGGTCAGATCTCATGCAGGAGGAGATCTGGAGGAGCACTCGAGATGGTTCTTCATCCAAGGATGATGATGAAGAAAATCAGGCCTTAGCAAGTAAGGCAAGGAAAGGGAAGGGGGAGGATTCCCATTCCAAATTGAATTCTTCTCATGGAGGGAAGGTTGACAAGTCTAAAATGAGATGCTTTAATTGTCACGAGATGGGCCATTATGCGACTAATTGCCCATCGAACAAGTCCAAGAAGGGATCCTCGGAAGGATCGGAAGGTGAGGCATTAGCCTCTCAGTTTGAAATGGACTTTACTCTCATCGCATGCATGTTGTCATCAATGATGGGTTATGGTTGGTATCTTGAAAGTGGAGCCTCATTCCACATGACAGCGATAAAAATTTATTCAGTGCCTTGGAGGAGAAAGATGTTGGGTCCCTATAATACTAGTGATTACCCCATTAATATTGTAGTTGTACCCCTTATTAATATTGTTGTGCCCCTATTGCCCCCATATTGTTATTACTGTGCCCCATAGAATCCCTTTATTGTTATATTTGTGGCTTTATATTATTATTGTTAGGTCGGCTGGGTTATATTGTGACTCCTTAGACTCCTATATACAGAAAGGAGGTTTTGTCATTTGAATCATCCAAGAATTGTTCATTTATGTAATGTAAAGGAGGTTGCCCCCTCGAAGAGGCTGAATTCTAAGGCATTGATCTATCTTTTCTATCTTTTCTTGAGTTGGTTTCATAACAAAAGACCTCAAGATGCGCATAGAGATGGGTGACAATGGAAAGTATAGTGTTTCAGGAGTGGGCACGGTTGCTTTTTAGAGGGAGCATGGAGCTCCTATCACCTTGACAGATGTGAAGTATGTACCTGGACTGAAGAAGAATTTGGTATCGGTCGCGATGTTGGAAGATAAAGGCTACAATGTTGTCTTCTGTAAGGGAAATGTTTTCCTTAGATACATCAGCACAAGACAGGTGAAACAGATCAGTTCACGAGTTAAGAACATGTATGCTCTTGAGGTTCAAGATGCATGCAAAGCCTTGAGGAGCATGGAAAATGTTAGAGACTTGGTGGTTGAGAGGGAGAGTAAATTACCTCTCAACATATAGTCCCGAAAGAAGTCTCAGACAATTGTGGAGGAGCCACAATTGGAGAAGTGGGCAAAGGGATCACATGCAACCATACCTCCAGCTGTGAGGTGGGGCGATGTGAAGTGATAGTCTCAAGAAGGCTGAAATTGGGTAGGGTCCATTGAGAGGTTTTATCTCATGGATCGTACCTTGCTACAGGAGTCCAAAGTACATAGTAGTGGGAGGAATCAGTGGAATTGATGTAGTCAGATATAAAAGTGATAGAGGCTAGAGCAGTCAGATACTGAAGAGCACAAAGAAGGATTGACAACAGTGCAGAAAGGCAGTGTTAGTCGAAGCGCAAAGTTTTCAGTTGACAGAGGCAATAGCAGTCAGAGACTTTGATGATAGATGCATCATACTGATTTAGGTTGGATGTTTTTTTTGTTTCTAGAGTTGTTAGAGCAACAATACTAGAGAGAAGTTTTGCATGCATAACATTCCAAAGGTCCACGATCAGGATCGAGTTGAATTCCTTTCTTGTTGAGCGGGAGTGTTGAAAATTGCAACAAGAAATGATAAAAAAAAAATCCATAGATTCCAATTTTAATTTGTCCTTGAATTAAAATTGTGAATTAAAATCAAATTTAGTCTCACCAGCTACTTGGAATTAATTAATTAATTCATTATGGATTAATTAGTTGGAGGAATTCAAGTTAGAAGTCTTTTTGCAGTCATGCAACAGTTATCCCTAAAATTTAAAAGATTATCTCTTAATTAAGGAGATAATATTGAGTTATATTTGAGTTGTAATTAGCTAACTCAGTTTACTAAGTTAAGTCCAGTTAAATTAGTTCCAAAGTGTTTGAGGAACTAATTGTGAGTTATCATTCAGTTGATGCATGCATGCATTCACCCAAGGTACTCCAGATAACTGAAGATTCCCTCATCAATAACTCATGCATGTCTATTCTGAGAAAGACCCAGTTGAGGTAAATGTCAAGGATAATGTACTATCACTTGCATGTGTTTTCCTATAAATGAAACCCTTGCATGCAGTCGAGGCAAGGTTCCTTGAGGATTGCGCAGTTTTGACAATGTCTTAGAGTAGTGTGTGAGAGAAATGTTACACTGGGTGAAGGACATCATCCCAGAGGTAACTGCGCAAAGAAATAGGAGCTTGGAAGGTAAAGGAGAAAAATTGAGAGAAGCTTTGATTTCCTGTGAGCATCTAGGAGGATTGTACTGAGAGATGGCTAGTTGTGAGAGCTAAGGCTTTGTATAGTTCTGATGTATTTCCACCTTTTATGATAATATAGATAGTGGGGTTTTTAGCTGAGGCTTTCCCTTGAGTATTTTCTGTGTTTCATGTGCATTGATTCTTCTTCTTTTGGTTATATGTGTTCAGCTCGATCTTGCTCAATCTTTAAGCTTCCACAACACAAATTGATATTAGAAGTAGATTATAGTATTTCGCTTTGGTATATTGCATATCAAGTTAATCTACAATGATATTTTCTACATAGTCTTAGAGGGAGATTTGTAGAGAATTTGTAGAATTTCTACACGGTATTAGAGCTAGCTGATCTATACAGAAATTTCTACAAAAATACTCCAAAAATATTTTTGATACATTGCATCTTTATTAAAAACGCTACCATAATTATCAATAAATAAATTTTTAAATTTTCAAATTTTCAAAACTTTTTCATGTAATTGGTGAAATTCAGATACAAGATTTTGAGATGTCCTAGAAATAATTTTGATATAATGCATATTATAATATCATTTTGAAAAAATATAATACAATTTAACTTTAAACTTAAGTACAAAGGATAAATGCTCCACTGAACATATACTTCATGAAATTTGAAAATGCATTTCGTTTTGTAATTTTTTATATACTTATACTAATAAATACCTTTATAGTGATATTTTGAGTGACAGTAAATTTAAAATCAATTTAAAATAATTTGTTGAGTGGGGTTACTTGATTTTACAACTATATTAAACTTCAATATATTATGACATCATGCGTATAGGAAGTATCGGATCATCAACCTGCGTAATGTCTAATTAATTGACATTTTGACCATCTCAACGTTCAAACTCCCGTGATCCCCGGTGATGTATTTCTTTTCAATTACTTTTTTTAGATGAGTTGTCTTACACTATTTTATTGATCAAACTTATCAACAATGATTATATGTATCAAATGTTCAGACTTATCAACAACGATTATATGTATGGAACTATGATGATATCTATCCATAGAAATTGACCATACTTGTGACCTCCAACTAGATATGAGCTAATATTTTGCATTTTAGTTTAGGGATGCGCATGATGCAAGCATGGGAAACATGATGGATATAAATTTTACCCAATTAGATATGATTTATGAGTCGAAACAATTATGTGGTTTTTAGTATTAAGGTTTTTTTTAATTATCGAGTGAGAGGTTTATTTTATTTTACAGTTTAGTATAAGGAGATGTGTAAGTCTATTTGTCTATTTAATAAAAATAAATTAGGTTCTAAATAGAAAAATAATGCTGACTATAATAAAAGAAATGAATATGTGTAAAGTGATTTAAAGTAAAAATAATAGTAAGAATAAGAATAATAATGTGTGTGAGCAAGATGTTTAAACATTATACTTTTCAAAAATATTTCAACAAGAGATTTAAATAATCTTTTTGAACCTCTATGTTAACTAATTTATGTTGATGTCAACTTCATATATATCTATTTATAGAAAAGATTTGTTAAAAAAAATATTTTTAATGTTACATAATAAGATATTCAATGTGGGTTATCAATAAAATATTTTAATACTAATTAATATTGACATATACTTCAAAATACATTAACAATAAAAAAACCATTTTAATTTTCCATGTACATGTTATGTAAAATATTTTATTTTAGTCCTATATATACTCTATATAGCATTCAAAAATACAATCAAAACAACGAAAAATTACACATTGTATGTTGCTCTCTAAAGAAATTTGCGCATGAATAAATTTGATCCCTCTCTGCTCATGTTAGATCCATACTTTTTCACCCTCCCTTAGGTGATTCGAGGAGGCTAAGAGGCTCAGAGACCACAGAGGTAGTGCCTTCAACTTCCATGGAACCATCGTGTTGAGCTCTGTACATCCTCGGTTGAAAACCCCATCGAAATCACTAAATGCAATTACATAAGACCAACAATTATAGAATCTAAAGATTGATTCTTGTATCTGACGTCGTCCCCAGAGAAGAAGATGATTGTTGCTTTATATATGTGAAAGAGACTCCATCAACTAACTGTGTGCATTCCCCACACAACATTCTCTTTGCAGATATTAAATGCCAGAGCAACAATCTAAATTTGGAATGCCTTGAAATGATTTCTAGTATCAATGAGTGATATAGACAGATATCACCATTCACATGACAATTAAAATCCATATTATAATTTGGATGATCTTCGATGTGGGAGATACATCTATCATCCTCTTGTGCATTCGAATGACAGAAGGTATGAGCCAAGTGTTATGGCAGACGAGACACCCATTATCATAGCATTGAATCCATAACCCAAACATTAATTGCTTCTTAATAATTTTCATGATTACCTTGGGGATCATGATATTTCCAAGGGAAGACTTTTATTCATAATGTTGAAAATTTTCACCATTAGAAAGTATATTGACCATAGATAAACATTCATGGAAATGGACATGATATGGTTGAACTATAATTCAATTCCAACACACCTTGGTCTAATCTTGTTCTCATGTTTGCTAAGGTTTCTACCATGGAGTTAAAATGCCTTAGCATGGGTTCCAAAGTGTTCAAATCGTTTAATCAAGCTAGAGATCTAATGCGGGATTGGGGAAAAAATTCTTAGTTGTGAATCAATGGACAAGGCTTGTCTAACGATGATCAGCGAATTCCTGAAGACCATAAGCTTTGAAATTTTCTTCTTTATTGCCAATTCAAGCACTTTCCATAATGCTAAATATCCAGCTTGGTTTTTAGTTGTTTGTCCCAAACCCCAAGAATATTGTAGCTCTACTCATTCCTCGGTGCCAAAAAATACCCCTCAATGCTCCATCAAAGAATAGAGAGAACATATTTTTGTCTCTGCTCCATTGCTAATATCCCTCCAAAGGAATTCTAATTTTAGGGGTCTTTTTCATACCTTGTCAACATTTTAAGCTACCACGAAGCCACGAGCATGCTCTTGTTTACCCAACTTAAGAAAATTTTGCTTCATTAGAGTTAATTCAACCCAAGATGTGTTTGAAAATCCTCGAATGGAAATAGCCTCTACCATAAGGAGCCTAGCCTTGGAGCCTCTTTTAAGTGGGTCAAACTTCTCTTCATTGAAGATTGCCTATTTCTTGTGAGCCAAATAAACCAACAAATGTTTTTTGGTAAAACCTTCTAACTTTGAATGATTAGGGATGATGTTTTCCTTGGCTAGGGATGTTGAGCAAACATGTCCAACCACGATCTGGGAATAGTTGGGATGTGAATTATGTCAACAAACACCAATTTCCAAAAATATAAATGTATTGAGTATAACTTGAATAAGTGTGGTGTGGATTCCTCTACTTCAACACATAAGGAACACTGAGAGGGCCCCTGGATATTCCTTTTTTGCATATTTTATGATGATAAAATATTTTGATGAACTAACATCCAACGAAATATGTTTATCTTTAGAAACCCATCGTTATGCCAAATTTCCTTCCACAATTTAATTGAATTGTGATTGGGGGTATTGTTAATCAAATGGGCATATTGTTCCTTCATCATATATTTTAAATGAGGACTTAACCTACAGGTGTGCTAATCATGTGAGTCCAAACAAATAGGAGCCATCTCATTAAGATTGTGGAGCAGAGAATCCCATTTTTGGAAGAGGGGAGGAGGCAAATTAGAACATGTCCACCCCATCTAGTTCTCATGATCATTCCAGATAGAAATTTCCTTCAAAGTGTTCTATCATTGTTGCTGCATCCAGTTTGCTAGTTCGAGAAAATTCTCCTGAATCCCCAGTGCTCCATTCGAGGAAAATTTGTCCTTCCATATATTGATTTGGCTTCATGTCAAAATAAGAATCAAACTTTATTAAATCAAATCTGAGTAGCTTATAGGTGTGAAACACCACCTGTAAGATTGCCTTTGTAAAACACACTCTCATTACATGATTTACATGAGAGAGATATATAGTTTACACACATTTAGGGAAGTTGAAACAACACCCTAGAAAACAGGAAGAGAATCCTAATCTAAGGTTCGGTTTGAACTATTACTCCATTAAGACATTTCAACATTAATCTCAACACTCCCCCCTAATGGAGAAATGGATTCACAGATATGCCTAACACTTCCCTAAACAAATCAAATTCGATTCTACCAAGAGGTTTGGTAAAAATATCAACAACATTTTCACGACTATTACAATACTCAATATGGATTTCTTTTGACTGAACTTTCTCCTTGACAAAATGAAACTGTGTATCGATATGCTTTGTGTTCTTATGAAATATTGGATTATTTGTAAGTTTGATGGAGCTCTAGTTGTTGCATTTGATCACTGTTGCAAACTTATGTTCTTTTCCAGCATCAAGAAGAAGTCTCCTCAACCAAATTGCTTCATATGTTACTGCACACATAGCTTGATATTTAGCTTCTGCAGAAGACAAGGATATTGCGTTCTACTTTTTGATGTTCCATGTAATGACCCTGGATCCAATGTTGAATGCATAGCCTATTATGGCTCGTCTTTCATCTACATTTCTAGCCCAATTGGAGTCTGAAAAAGTTGTCAATCTAATATCACACGAACCAGTATAAACAATACCAAAACCTACATTTCCCTAGAGATACCTCTAAAGAAATTATCATTCTGATTGTGTTTAGTTTAGCTATAGGGGCAAATGTTTCATCATAATCTATGCCTTCTTGCTGCGAATACCCCTTTGCAACTAGCCTAGCTTACTTGTCTATGCTCCCATCTACTTTAAATTTAGGCTTATACAACCATTTTCATCCTATGGGCTGTTTTCCTTTAGGTAGCTTAACTAAATCCCAAGTTTTGTTTTTGAGGATTGATTCATATTCATCTTCCATAGCAACCCTCCATTCACTATATTGACTGGCTTCTTTATAACAAGAGGGTTCAATAACATTCATCATACTAGTTATAAAAGCATTTTCCCTATATCTTGTTGGCAACTGAACCTTCCTGCCTGATATCCTGAGTGGTGGGGTAGCTTCAAACCTTATCTGATCATCATTTTCTAGACTTGGCTTGACAACTACATCATCTTCTTTCCCTTCCTACTGTTGTTGCATCTGTTGCTGCTACTCGTTAATGTCACCTGATTCATCACTTCCTTCTTCCACCGACAAGGGCATGTGCCATTCTTCATTAGCACTCTCATGGCTTCCTTCATTAACCTGCTCATGAACCACTACATCTCTGCTTCAAAAACTTTATGAGGAGAGAGATTAAACAATTTCTAAGCCTTAAATTTTGTACAATACTCAACAAAAATACATTTTATGGCCTTTGAATCTAGTTTCTTTCTATCTTCCTTTGGGACATGGGCAAATGCTTTACTGCCAAAAAATCTCAAATGCTTAACTACTAGCTTATAAAAAAATAAAGCTTCAAAAGGAGTTTTGAAATCTAGACTTCTTGTTGAACTCCTATTCTTTAGATATACTGGAGTATTAATTGCTTCAGCCCAAAATCCGTTAGAAAGGTTCCTACCTTTTAACATACTGTGAGCACACTCCATAAGGGTTCTGTTCTTCCTCTCTGCAACCCCATTCTATTGAGGAGTGTGGGGTATTGTAAATTGTTGTTGTATCCCATTATCTTTGCAGTATTTGAGGACACAAGCTTTCTTGTACTCTCCCCCTTGATCCGAGCGGAGAATCCTGATGCTTTTACCTATCCTCTTTTCAACCATACTTATGAACTCCTTGAAGTATTCTAAAGTGTGGCTCTTCTTCTTGAGGAAATACACCCAAGTAAATCTAGTACAATCATCAATAAACAATAAGAAATAGTATGCACCGCCTAGCAATCTTGTCCACATAGGCCCGCATAAATCTGTGTGTACCAGCTCGAGTATATCTCTCCTCCTTCTATCAACACTCACATGAAATTCATCTTTGTGCATATTTCCCAGTGCACATGCATCACAATCAATGTGAACAAGTTTTAAAATAAGAAGACCTTCGACCATACCTCTTTTTTGTAAAAGCAGCAGATCATTGAAGTTCATATGGCCAAACCTCTGATGCCATAAGTCCACTGTAGTCATGGCAGATGATGTCAATGCCTAATGTGGTGCGATTTTGACATTTATCTTGTACAATCCTCCCACACGAATACCTGATGCAATAGGCTTCATACAATCCAACAGATATTTAATGACACAATATGATTGATAAAACTCTACCTTGAGATTCTAATAAGTTATAGTAGAAACAAAGATCAGATTATTTTTATCTTGAGTACATACATTAAATTATGGATATGTCTAATATTTCCATCAGGAAAAACAATAGGAATATTACCATAACCTTTGATTTGGTACCCTTTATCATCGCTAAGATAGATGTTTGCTCCATTGCTGGTCTCTTTGAAGTCTTCAAACCACTGTCTAGTCCATGTCATGTGGATGGTTGCACCTGAGTCCACAAACCAAGTATCTGCTTCATCATCCTTAGCCGAAAGAGTAGATTCAAATATGAACAGTCTGAGGTTCTAACTTTGTTCCTCATCAGCAAAATGACCTACATGTTGCTTATGCCTCTTTCGGCCTTCATTAAACTTCTTCTGCATGCAATATCTGGCTATATGCTCGGTTCTACCACAATAAAAACATTTGGTCACAGAGTCATTTCTATTGAAAGGCATACCTTGAGGTGGGAGTATCTTTCTTTGTGGGGCTACATTGCTCTTTTGTGCTGCATTTGGCTTTCCTCTGAAGGGCTTCTTCTTTGCCATTAAGGCCAGATCTGAACTTTGAGGTTTATGAGTCAGTCGCCTTTCCTCCTCTTGAATGAGGATCCTTGTCAATTCTTTAAACAAAAGGGCTTTTTCTCTTGCATTCAAGCCAGTGATGAACATCTGATACTCATCAGTCATACCATTCATGGTAATCGTGACCAAATTTGTATCTGACATAGCTTCACTAATGTCGCCCAACTTTTTCTTGAGCTCCTCGATCCACGAAATAAATGCTACAACTGTCTCATTCTCCTCCATCTTGATGAAGATAATCTTGCTCTTCAAGAATATCAATTGATTGGTGTTCTTGACCTCATAGAGATCCTTGAGCATCTCTCATATCTCTAGTGTAGTCTTGCAATCACAGATATGAGGAATAACACAATCTTTGACTGACATTTTTAGTAGCATTCTCGCCTTAGTCTCCCGCTTGTCCCAGTCTTGGATTGTTGCTGTTGTTCCTCCTGCAGGTAGGTTCGGCTTCACCTCATCATTATTCACAATTATCCATGCATTGTGTCCCTCAAGAAGGGTTTGTAGCTTGAATTTCCAACCAAAGTAATTGGATCCATCCAACTTGTTGTTTTCATTGAGGTAAGCTTCTGCTAACGAATTATTCATTTTGAATGAATAAAAAAAATCTTCAACCCCAACAATTAAAAAAATCAACCCCAGATCTTCAATACTACTATAGATTCCAGATCCAATGAAAACTGAGCCTAGATACCTTTTTTTTAAGATATCACTTCAATTCCTTCTTAAAACAAAATGAAAACCCGCCCCCATTTATCAAATAATAAGCCCCTTTTTTTCAATTAAAGAATTAAATTAAAAACTTTTTAATTTAAAAAATTTAATTAAAAAACCCAATTAAAATATCTAATCAGTTCCTATTCTTGGACCTGCCGAATGATCGCCATCACTAGCACCTCCGTGCCAACTCAATCTTGGGTGATTTTGATCAACAATTAATCAAATTCTCAGGAGCCAACTGATTTGCGAGGGATTGAATCTTTTCGCTTGCACGAATTTGAAGAAATAAGGTGACCAAGGTGATGGCCACATGACCTCCACCATTGTCTTCCAGTTGGATGATCAACGAACTGAGTAAGCAACGGCCTTACTTCGGTCGTCCAGGTATCTCCAAGAAATTTCCAGCTTGGTTCGTGGTGCAGAGGCTTCCAATGAACAAATTCTCCTCCTTAATCATTATCCAACCTCCTGCATGACCATCGATCTCTACATGCCACCTGCGGCCTCCATGACAATCTCGTGGCAGTTTTCTCCTCCACTAGATTTGGATCCTCCACCACACAATTTGTTGTCTCCTAGAGTAGCAATCTTTGAATCCTTCAATTTCCTTGAACCCGTAGCAATGGCCTTGGACACCACGTTGAGCAATAAATACCACTGTCCTTAATCACAAAGCTATCCACCATTCTCAACCACAGAGTTTTCCATCCTATGATACCAAACAACATCAGCAATTCGATTTCCTGCAGCCTCAATCGATCCCAAAGGGATAGATCTCTAGTGTTTAAACAATATCAATGGCATCCTCCACCATTTGCTTCTTCGTATACCATGCAAGAAAATAAAAATGCGGCCTCCTCCTTGGCAATCTTGCAGTGAAATAAGTGAAATCCACAGTCAGTGCACCTAATCAATGGCTCACTTGCACAATTCTTGAGATAAAAAATCGCGCAAGGGAAAAAGTGAATCGACTCGACTATCGCACCAAATTTCATGTTGATCTCCCTTCAAACACACCGGTATCTCTCTCCACTCAGGGTACAAGCCGTCCTCAGCCCTGTAGCTTCGATACCATGTTAAAATAAGAATCAAACTTTATTAAATCAAATCTAAGCAGCTTACAGGTGTGAAAAACCACTTGTAAGACTTCCTCTATAGAACACGCTTTCATTACATGCTTTACATGAGAGATATATATAGTTTACACACATTTAGGGAAGTTGAAACAACATCCTAGGAAACAGGAACATAATCCTAATCTAAGGTTTGGTTTGAATTGTTACTCGATTAAGACATTTCAACATTAATCTCAACACTCCATTACTAGCCTGCCAGCTAAGATGCTCTATGACGAGAGAACTTGCTTTCCGATAAAGTTTCAAGATCTTTGTTCCTGATCCTATCCATTCTACTTGTTTGGTCAATTCAGAATGTCCTAAATCGCTGTATTAATTGTCAATCCGAGAGTCGTAAACTGTTGAAGTGTGGTGCACTATATGTGTAAGATAGTCTATTTCTTAATTTTTTGTCGTTTTTGAGTTTTTGTTTTATTTTGGGTTTATTTCTGTTAATTCCCTAATGTGATATGGAAATTCTAAAAGACAAGTATGATATAAATGTTCAAGGTAATGATGTCTTTTAAAATGATTTTCAAAAACGTCAAACTTTCTAAAAACATGTAATGATGAAACTAATTCTTGAAAGGAGAGTGGAAATGTGCCACTATTCTAATTAAACAATGGTGAACTAGTGACCATGAAACCCATTATCCTTGCTGCCATGAAAATGTAAGAAAACTGAACTCAAAGAAATCTAAGAATTGCAAGCAAAGTAAGCTAAAATCACATTACATCAACTCATATTCTGACCCCTCACCATTCGACTCGCTCTGGCTTTGGGAGGTAATCATAAACAACTTGAGCAATCTGATATCTAATTTGCAGAAAATAAAACTAATATCAAACTACACACTTCATACTTTAATCCCTCACCATTCGACTCTCTCTGGCTTTTGGAGGTAACTGAGAAAGTCATGAGCAATTCAATAACTAACTTGCAGAAAAATAAACTAATATCAAACTACACACTTCATACTTCAATCCCTCACCATTCGACTCGCTCTGGCTTTAGGAGGTAACTGAGAATGTCATGAGCAATTCAATAACTAACTTGCAGAAAAATAAACTAATATCAAACTACACACTTCATACTTCAATCCCTCACCATTCGACTCGCTCTGGCTTTAGGAGGTAACTGAGAATGTCATGAGCAATTCAATAACTAACTTGCAAAAAAATAAACTAATATCAAACTACACACTTCATACTTCAATCCCTCACCATTCGACTCGGTCTGGCTTTAGGAGGTAACTGAGAATGTCATGAGCAATTCAATAACTAACTTGCAGAAAAGTAAATGAGAAAAACTGAAATAAATAACATAATGTTGGAACTAAAAACTAAAGGAAATGAAAATCAGCAGAAGGACAAGAATGATTCCATTTCATTAGTCATTAGAAAACTATGTGCTGCCCAAGCTGCCTATTGTGATATGAAACAAAACCACTGATCAGTTAAAAATGTGAAAACTATGGACTACTATCAAGCGTTAACACCATAAGAATTGTGATACATATACAAGTGAATGGTTATGACATAAGAACATAAAGAAATGAAACATGAAACTTTACAATAATAAACAAGACCTCGGCCTGTGCAGGGGCCCTCTGCACAATCCTCGGACAGTCAACGATCAACCACCAATTGAGTTCAAAAACAGAGACTTCTCATATATTAAAATGCAGTCACAACACAATGGGTTCCTTTACAGTAAAAATTACATTCAAAAAGCTAACTAGCATGCGGATGAGAACGCATTATTTATAACAAATGATAATATAACTGTTTTCCTACATTCGGTGCTGATACAAGATACGTAAACGACCACTTCCCAAGATTTAGCACTATGGCTGCTGTGAGGATTCAATCGTTGGAAGGTGGCTATTGGATCTAGTTCATGGAGCAGTCCACAGGTGTTAACTTGTCCCCCGAGATCTAGGAACAACCACGCAAAGCTTCACATGGTGAAAAACAGAGTTTTATCACCGTAGGACTCTTGAGTTGACCACCGTTTTGCCCACCGTTGACTATGGCCTTTTCTGATGAATTCGACTGAGCCAATAGGACTCGGTCCATGTCCACATCGGTTGTAACTTGCCCATGTGGCTCGATTCACCTGAAGACACCTGCAATATAGACTTTGACAAAACAACTACGGAAACTTGGGCTGGTTGCGGGAAGTGACAAGATTCCGCAGGTTATAAACAAAAATCTAGTTCAAATAGCAACACAAACACATAGTCAAGAAACCACTTTAAATTCCCTTTTTTAAACTATTATGCAATGATACTGATGATTTAGGAGGTTCAGATGAATGGAAAGAAGGTAGAAAAAGGTGTAGGAAATATGCAGTTTTGGGACTCAACATACCCCCAATGTGAAGGTGTTGCATGTCCTCATGCAACCAAAATTTGGACTATCTCCCCTTAAAACCATATGTTCTGAAGCTTCTTCCAGTACATCCAACCCTCTTCGTCTCTTTCTTGGTGCTGCTAACATCCTGGGCTTCTTCATCATGCATCTGAATTTAAGATTAACCAGTGCTCTATTTATCTTTTTGCATTTCTTCTTCAATTTTCTGTTCTTTTTGTGCCATAGTCCCAGGTGTAGCATAGTGTTGTCATGGATGACCTTGTCCAGTCTGCTCTGTTCTTTGAGTGCTTCATTTTCATTTTTAATATGTCGATTTAAAACCTCCAACTCAAAGATTTCTTGTTTCAATGATTGGACTAGGGCTTCTTGTGCTATGTGAGGTTGAGTGGATGAAGTGCTGGGCCCCGTGGCTGTTCTTTCCAAGGATTCTATGTAATCATACACCTGTTGCTGCTTTGGATCTATTTTTGGTGTCGTTTTCCTGGGGTTGTCCCCAAAATGTTGTGCAGGAGAACTGACTTCAAATTCTGGCCGAAAAGGACTTATGTCATCACCTTAAGGACTAGTTTCAACACTTGGCTGAGAATGAGGTGGACTACTGCCAGCTAGGGTTTGTTCAGGTGTTCCTTCTCCCAAATCAACAAAATGGGGTCCTTTTGTTTGTGTTTTTCTCCATTTTCCTTTGAGCCTGCTACTTCTTCTTACATATTGTGGACTACTGTCTTTTTCCTTCTGTTTTCCTTTCCCTTTCTTTTTGGCCATAGCTGACTGTTTCTGAAGGTGAACCAATCTCTCAGACAATACTTGATGGTCTTCTTCTGAGGAAGGGGTTTGATGCACAACTTCAATGCTTCTTTTCTCTTTTGATTTTGTTGGCTTTTTATCCTTTGTCTCTTCCTTCCTCCTTTTAGACAGTCTTTCTTCCTTACTAATTTTCTCAATTGTTTTAGTAGGAGTCCTTTCCTTCCCCTTTTTAGACAGTCTTTATTTTCTCTCAACTGTGTTAGTAGGAGGGCTTTGCGTTTTATCATCTGTTCTCTTTCTTCTACCTCTTTTTGATGTACTGCCTTCAGGGGTTTCTTGGGGTTCTTCAAAGAAATTTCTAATTAAAAACTGCTCCCAAGTATCCTTTTTCTCCTTTAATTGTTTTTCTATCAAGATTTTTATGAGAGCATGGTGATACAAATGTGGCTCTACGTCCCCTAGATGCTTTTGAACAGTTACATACATCTTTTTCAAATTGTTTAGTAAGAAATATGGCAAATTAAGGATCTAGTTGTCTAGGAAATTCATCAACATGATACATGTACATTGCTCCGAAACGTCCCTCACAGGTGATAAATTTTTGAATAACTAATAATAAGCTAGCCCATTCTTCTTTTAAAACATGAACATGAACCCCCTTTTTGAAAACAGTGACATCCATACCTGGTTCGCGTAAGATCACTCTCCAAGCTTCATCACCAAGGCCCCGGTTCTTAAACCAGCGTTCACCTCCCTGGGGAAGCTTTGTGGTAGCTACTATTGACGCTTCAGTTACTGTGAATTTTAGGTCTCCAATTTCCACCTCTAGTCCATTAAAAGACCTTGCAAAGGCCTTGGTAACCTCCCTATGGTAGCCTTTGAATTTCTGGATAAAACGTAACCACATGGCTTTGTTCAACATATCTTTCACTTGCGGATATCCTTCAATAAACTTAGGTCCCTCTGGTTCTGCCCTCAACAGCCGTCCCATCCTCCTTCTATTCTTTGAAACTCGTCTGAATTAGCAGAGATGATCAGGGTTTATGAAGGAGACTAGCAACTGTAAGCGGATATCAGAGAATAGGTACACGGAAGAAGCAAAACAGGGAACAAAAATGGGGTGAAGGCTTATGTGAGCATGGTGGAAATGAAGCCGTGAGGTCAGTAGAATAGTAGGGGGAGCAAGTGCATCCGGTAGTTTTTAAAATTGGGTGGATGTAGAATGGATGCAAACACTTTTATAAAACGGTTGCGGATTTTGTGCGGCTGAAAGAAGTCATAGTCAAATCAACCAAGATTCATAATGACAAATGGAGTGTGCGAATATTTCCAATCTTGAGTTAAATCCGGGAATTAATCATAGGACCGTTGGAAAATGAATGCATGGCTTATGGAGGAATGGCGTGGAATGAAATGGTTATAGAGGCGATTTCGTTTAATCATTGCATATAGTTGTCAAGTTTGTGATTTAATAACTATGCAAAAGAAATGTGTTAGAATGCCATTTGAAATAAAATTTTGTTCATACCTTTGGAATTCTTGTCATTTTTCCTTAGTCTTCAATCAGTTGCTCCTCGTTGGTGCTTTTGAATGCCTTATTTCTTCATAATATATCCTCATACCTGCATTTGATTTCATGATTGCTGAACCAACATCTGACTGTAAAAATTTGTTTTTTTTTTTTAAAACAGAGTAGTGGCTGCAGAAACCCAACTGGCTGCGGAATCAGTGAGCAGCTGCAGAAACTGATTTGAGCTGCGAAAACTGACCTTAGTTGCGGAAATTGACCCAACAAGCTTATAACTGAATGAGATGTATAAATGATGACTGAATGGATGGAAAAAAAAAATATTAATGGAATGAAATGAATGAAATGGAGTTGAAATGAAGTGATGTGGAATGGAAATGAGATGGAGTGGAATGAGGATGATGTGGAATGGAATGAAAAATGAGAGAGAATTTTTTTTTGGAAAATATAGGGTGTCAGGAATTCCTGATTTTCGCCCTACATTTTCAGTATAAGGCTGCCAATCAATGATTGGTTTTCAGGCTTATACAAATTTATTTATTTATTTTATTTGACAGAAAAGAACAAAGGCTAGGTTGGTGGAGAAGAAGGATTCTTCTTCACCAGCCCTATTGCAGAATTATCTTGAACATTTTGACAATTTCCTCTTTTGAGAGTGGCTTATGATAGATTTTTAGTCTGTGGCCATTCACAATAAGAGGAGTTTGAGATTCATCAATGGTCTTGATTCTTACCACTCCATTGCTAAAGACTTTATCAATCTCATATGGCCCAAGCCAATGAGTATGAAATTTGCCTTTAAAGTCTTTAAACTTATAATCAAATAACAATGCCCAGTCTCCTTCTTGAAACTTTTTCTCTTTGATGTATTTGTCATGCCACTTAGCTCTCCAATATTGAACTAGATCAGTTCTTAGGATTGCTGCTTGTCTGATCTCATATAGCTCATTCAACTGCTCCATTCTATGCTTTTGGGCTTCCGATAGATCCATCCCCAACTGAACTGCCATCTTGAAGGTTTTGACTTGGAACTCAATGGGGAGCAGGGCTTCTTTCCCATAAACAAGCTCATAGAGGGAATGTCCTGTTGTATTTCTCCATGTAGTTCTGTAGGCCCACAAGGCTTCAGGAAGCCTTTCTGCCCAATCTCTTCTGCATAGATGAATAGTTTTGGTGATGATGCTTTCAATAACTTTGTTTTTAGACTCCACTTGGCCATTTTCTTACGGATGGTAAGGAGTAGATTTCCTGTGCTTGATTTTGTATTCTTCCATTAGCTTCTCCACCATGTTGGATGTAAATTGACTTCCCTGATCTGTCACAATTTCTCTTGGGACACCAAAGCGAGTAAAAATATCTTCATAAAGAAAATGAACAACTAAATTTTCAGTAGCAGAAAGTAATGCTTTGGCTTCTACCCATTTGGTGACATAATCAATACATACCAATATATACTTCTTTTGTTTAGATGGTGGATTAATAGGTCCAATGAAATCTAATGCCCATTTTTCAAAGGGTTTGATGAGTACCTATGGCTGTAATGGCATTTCATTTGAAAGAGTTGGTTTCCCTACTCTTTGGCAGTTGTCACACCTTTTGACATATTCTATTGTATCTTTGAAGAGGGAAGGCCAGTGATATCCTAAAGAAAGGATTTTATAGGTCATCCTTTTGTCAGCAAAGTGTCCACCGCATGGTTCATCATGACATGCCTTGAGGATGTCAGGTATTTCATCTTCCCTAACACATCTTCTGATC
The DNA here is from genome assembly GCA_000404065.3 of Pinus taeda. Lineage (NCBI taxonomy): Eukaryota > Viridiplantae > Streptophyta > Pinopsida > Pinales > Pinaceae > Pinus > Pinus taeda. Next base: position 130,265 of record APFE030655306.1, read on the forward strand.
ACAAAATCTGGCCCTGTTTTAAACAATTCGTTAGAAATCCATAAATATTTTGAACTCTCCTGAATAATCTTTCTTCTTTCACTAGGAAATAGATGTGGAGGTAGTTTCCTTGTAACCAAATAGTTAGCAGTATCTGCATACCAAGGAGTCTTAGTAGTTACTGCAAACAAATATTCATCAACAAACTTATCCTCTACAAGAGAATCTTCTTTAGTATTTTGGATCCTAGACAAGAAATCAACTACTGTATTTTGTTTCCCTGGTCTATCCAATACAGTAATATTGAATTCTTGTAACAGTAAGAGCCACCATGTAACTCTG
>APFE030655306.1:141120-228261 GCA_000404065.3 Pinus taeda
TCATCCTTGTGTTTTCTAAAGTCCCTATACATTTCCTCTACCATGGACTTTATGGCTAGGAAACTATCTATGAATTAAGGGTCTGGCCCCATAGAACCTTCCTCTGACATTGCCTTCTGAGGATCTCCCAATTTCAGGATTAGTTTTGACCAACTCTCCTTCTCTTAATTTGAGCTTTGATCTAGTTAGCATTCAACAACTAAATCCAACACAAGCTTGTCTAACCTTAACAACCTTGAGCTCTGATACCACTTGATCTGAAAATCACTCGTAAGTGATCTCAGTTAATTAATTAATGAATGAAGGTATTACAGACTCATGTGTTGGTGTGTGTCTTTGTTATCTTAGGCAACAGATCAATCTGATTGCAAAATACACAAACACTGGGAAATGGAAAACAGTAAGAGAAACACAATAAGCAAATACAAGAACACAACAAACTAACAAGGAGTTCACCCAATCCTCCTGGGCTACGTCTCTAGTCCAGCTTTCAGTGGTGGCCTTTTCTTATTATGTCTTTAAAGCAGAGTTTTTACAATGAGGAGCTCAATTTGAGTCTCCTGAAACAAATGATGCTTAGTAGGGTGGTTCTTGGATTTCCCAAGCCACTAGAGTACACAGACTCTTTCCTTACCAAGTCTCGACCTCTCTGGTCTTTAATGGGATGAGTCCACTGTGGTGCTCAATTCCCAACAAATGTATTCACAGGGATTGCTTGAAGCTCTCAAGCCTGGTTCTTTCTGCTCGATGCTGCCTTAACTCTGCAGGTCAGCTCGGCTCTCTATTTTCTGCTACTTGCTTCACTGCCTCTTTCTCGCTTGTCTCTATTCTCCTCCTTCTGTTTTGTTCTTTGTTTGTTCATGGCTTAAAGCCAACTTGTCTCAGGATTGTTCGCTTCCTCTTCTACCCCTTCGGATCACCTGCTGTTGTTCGCTTGGAGTTCCTACCTCTGCATCATCGCCAATGTCTCACAGGGAAGTGGCCACTTTTCCTCTCACGAACTGCGCCAACTCTTCCTCAAACGGTTCAGTATTTCGTTAAGTTGTGTAATGATTCATCCACCAACAAAGCGGTCAAATCGGACTTCAAACTTTATGTGATGTAGCTCATTTTCCATTCAAATCCAGTTTCTCATTGGACGCAATCTCTGCCGTCAGGTCTAGAGCCCCCAGATCCTATGGTGTTCGCTCTTATCGCGTGTTTGACTTGCTCAACCGTTAGCTCACGATGAGAGGCATTTTTCTCTCTCATCCGTTGGACATGCGTCGTGAAATGTATGGAATCGCTCATTCTCCTTCCAAATCCGCTTACCACCCAATATGCCTCCGATATTCCACCAGTTTTGGAGCGTAGGGCCCGCCTTTTGCTTTAGCACTTTCCTACGGTTTCCCGGATTCCCATGCAACCAAGCGCTTCGGGGCTTTTCCTTCTCGAGGGGTTTTTCCCACCGATGCGCAATTACCACTAATCGCGCATCAGAAACGACCTTCGTTTTCCGATCCGGACTTCCTAACTGCTAGTTTGCATATTGTGTGGTCTCCATGGGCCTCAGTCAATGCGCTTTGATTGAGGTCCTCGTCATCCCTTGCTAGATACAAACTACCACTGTCTAGAGGTCCTTCCTGATAGCTCTTTGTTCACAAGTTTTGAAGTCTGTCACGATTTTTATACAGTCATAGCACTTTGAGAATTTTTATGGATCCAATTCGGATCATACATGTATCACATTGATTTGATGATATCGTAGACAAGATATCCCCCTTTAATTATGCTAAGGTACATTGGTTTATTATTATTTGGTTTAGTTGACATGGTATGCCTTGCAAGAAAGAGATCAGATTGCTAGAAAGGTGGTAGACTGCATAGAATCTCCCTATGCATCAGATGGGCAGCATGGTGTGGGAATTCTTCTGAATTGGAAAACACATTGAGAAGCTTGAAGGAAGAAATAAGTAGTTGCAAAGAAAACAATGACAGAATCATGTAGGCACAAGAGAAACAAGCAAAGGTGAATGTGGTACTACTTCAGAGTTTGTCAAATTTGTAGTGACAGGGACCACTTCAGATCAACCATGGACATGACGAAATAACTAATGGGGCATATGGTGTTAGGTATCCTAGTAGACATAGGTTAGATATATCTAACATGATCAGAGCTGGCAAGTTATTGGACACTCTAGATAGGAGAGGTGATCAACATAGGTACTATTCCAATTCTTATTCTGATAGGCATCATGATTGTCAACATTATCATCCTTACAGGAGGAGTGATAGGGTATACTTTGCGGATGAGTTTAAGAAGGAAAACCCACCTACCTCTGATGGAGAGATGAAGAAATCACAGGATTTAGAAGCATGGTTTCTTGGTATGAAGAAATTCTTCTGATTGCATGATTACTCAGAAAACATGAAAGCAAAGATAGCCACTTTCAGTCTCAAAAGGTAAAAAGGATATTTGGTGGGAAGACGTGAAGAATGTCAAAGGCATACATGAGGAAGATTTTATTTGGCATCCATTTGAAAGGCTCTTCAAGAAGAAGTACTTGTCTGAGAGATACTATGATGACAGGGCTAAGGAGTTTTATGAGTTGCGGATGGGTTCTATGATGGATGATGAGTATACTAGAAGATTTTTGGAGTTGTTGAGATATGTGCCTTCCCTCAGGGAGGAGAAGGCCAAGATTCAGATATTCATCAATGGACTTCTAGTTGAATACATAGACTTGATTGAGTTTGATGAGCCTAGATCATTGGAGGAGGCCATCCAAAAGTTGAAGCATTGTTATGAGCAGTCAAAGTGCAAAGTTGAGTCTAAGCATGACTTGAAAAGAAATGAGAAAGCTAAAGGAAAATGGCCACCAAAGAGAGGAAGACCTAAATATGCGAGTGAGAAAGAAAATGCAGTTCCTTACAAGAGATTCAATACGACTGAGAAGGGATGTGGAGAGCAACAAGCTATAGGCGATGGTAGGGAACCATTGTAGTTCTCAGGAGGCGCATACGTTTGGTGATGTTGGTCATAACATTCCTCAGATCTATGCAGTTGTAGAAAATAGGTAGGTGGATCATCAAGCATCGATCATTGAGATGGGCAGTAATCTTTGTGATCAAGTTGTTTCTATTTTGATTGATATTGGATCTAACGATATCTATATTAATCCTAACCTGGTGGATAAGTGTGGTAGGAGAAAAGAAGTGCACTCAGAATCTTGGTTCTACAGTTGGCTAAAGGTACGAAGAAGCGAGTTCACCATTGAGTAAGAGCTTGTGCATTTGAGTTAAATGGCATGCTTACAACAACACATTTGAATGTACTGCCATTGGGTTCATATAATATGATTTTGGGTATGGATTGGCTATACCTGCACAGAACTAAATTGGATTTCTTCGATAAGGCCATTGAGTGTGTAGGGCATGAATTTTTTGTTGACTGATGGTGTTGGGAGGGGATTCCCATTTCTTGGCTATTGTCAACTGCGAGACTACTCTTGACTTGTTAGTAATTCCAGCCCTAGCTCCTTGGATGTGAAATTTCTGTTACTTATTGTTATTTCCATTATTACTAGTTTTGGCTAAGTGTTGTTATTAGTTGTAATTTCACTAGTTTTGGCATGCATGTGGTTTCTTGGTTATGATTTGTCATTGGCATGGAGGATTTCCTAGATTGATAGTGGATTTTCCTAACCTTTCCATTTCCTGGATAGCCATGGTGTTGTGTGTTCCCTTCTTTTATTTTCTAGTTGGTTCTCATGCTCCTTTGGTTGTGGGTTGAGTTACTAGTTCCTAGAAGCCTTGGTTGGAAAAACGCTTTAGAAACCCTATAACAACTTGGGTTGAGTTACTATTACTAGAAGTCTTGGTTGGAAAAATGCTCTGGAAGCCATTGGTGGGTTGATTTACTAGTCCTGGAAGCCCTAGTTGGAAAAACTCTCTAGAAGCCCAACAATAGCTTTGGTTGAATTACTAGTCCTGGAAGCCCTAGTTGGAAAAAACGTTCTAGATGCCTGGACAACTTGGGTAGAGACCAATATGGTGAGGGTTAGTGATGTCTAATCATCAGGTGGAATCATTGGTTGAGGGTTGAGGTGGTTTGGCCTCTAGAATCGCTGGATGGTTTTGATTTATTTGTTTTATGGGATCCCACATTCATGCCTTGAATATGGCACATGGGTGACTGGCTGAAAGAAAGATTTGATTCAACATAGTCTATGGTTGGGTGATTCGTGGAAGTCCCATACCTGGTTGGCTTACACAATCATAAAAAATAGCTCTCTTTCTCCTTGGTATTTTATGGGTAAATATACTTTTTATATGTGGCTTATATGGTTGTTATATCCTTGATATTTGTATTGGTTATATGTTGGTTATGAATGAGTTTTATGGCAGTGAAAATGTATGGCTCTCATCATTTTTTGGTTAATCACTAAATGTACAATGAGTATATGGATTTATATAGTAATGCAGTTATTGTGATGAGGCATCAATCCTTCTTAGTGATTCTTAGATAAGTATGAGACCTGTATGGTCAGATCTGTTGTTGAAACCTGTAGAATGCATATTTGTGACATGTTTGACAAAATGTTTGTCATAACTAGTAGGGGTCCAGTCAAGTCCTTGTTCAAGTAATTGCATTTGTATCATTGTTCTAAAGTTATCTTTCATTTGTGGAAGATTCATGGAGTTATGGGCAATGACTTGAGCACTAGCCCTAAAAAAGTGGCTCAAAATTCAGAGTCATAGGCACATAATTACCTAGGAAATTTCCTAGTCACATGCATGCCCATGCTTTGGGAGCGAATATAGGGTTCCAGTCACACTCATGACCATGTTATGGCAGAGACTAAGGGTTTAATGCATTAAAAGGTCAGTTTGTCTCAGGGGCTAGTCACCTGGAAGGTTTAGATGACTCTTGGGGGTTCTACAGTATGTCTGGAAGGTTTATGTAGTGTGTTTTATCGGTTCCACTTCATTAATTGACATGGGGAGTTGAATAATATCAAAATAACCCTTCCAAACATGTTTACCCCAATTGGTCGGTTACTTGGGTAGATGTGGGAGGAGGGTGGTTACAGAGTGGTATTAAAGAATGGTTCACCCCTCAAACTGGATGGGCAATGTGTTAGTCATGCATTCATGTCAATTGCATACGTGTTACTCATAGGTGTGGTCTATGTTCTTGTTGCATATGCATGGTGTTGATCATGGTTGTAGTGATGTCTCCATGTGAAGGTTGATAATGTTATCGTGGAATGTGTCCTCCTGAGTGTATGTTGGTTATGCATTGGTTATGCATGTCAATGCTTATATATCGTTAAGCATACATTAGTATGGTTATTGTTTTCATACATGAGGTCATGATGTGTAGTTGATATGGTCATGCGTTGGTGACTGGACTACGATTAGAGTGGTGTCTATATGTTGTTATACCTATATTTTATATGTCTGTATGTTGTTATGATTATGTTTATACATGTATCACTCTAAATTGGTTGATCTTACAGATGAGATATCCTCCTAGAATTATGCTAAGTTACATTGCTTTGTTTGTGATTTGGTTTAGCTAACATAAGATGCCTTGCAGGAAAGAAATCAAGATGAATAACAATATGGTAGACTACAGTTCATGAGATTCTCCTTATGGATTATATGAGCAATGTGTTGTTGGGAATTCTTCTAACTTAGCAGACACACTTAAAGCTTTAAGGAGTTGCAAAGAAGACATTGACAAAATCATGCAAGCACATGAGAAACAAGAAGAAGTCAATGTAGTAATCCTTCCGAGTTTGTTAGAATTGTAGAGACAGTGACAAATTTGGATCATCCATGGGCAAGAGGATAGAACTAATGGGGCATATGGCAGTAGATCTCATGGTGGGCACATGTTGGATATATATGCAATTAGAGATGGCAGGTCCTTGGACACTCTGGATAGGAGAGGTGATAGAAACAAGTATTATTATAGTTCTAGTTCTGATAAGCACTATGATCATCATCGTTAGCATCCTTACAGGAGGAGTGACAAGGGGTATTTGTCGGATGAGTTTAAGAAAGAAAAACCACCTACATTTGATGGAGAGATGAAGAAGTCAAGAGATACAAAAGCATGGTTGCTTGGAATGAATAAGTTCTTCAGATTGCACGACTATTTAGAGAACATGAAGGCCATAATGGATACATTAAGTCTTAAAGGTAAAGCAAATATATGGTGGGAATATGTAAATAAAGTTAGAGATATTTATGAGGAGGATTTGAATTGGAGTGAATTCGAGAGATATTTAGGAAAAGTATCTAGCAGAGAGGTACTATGATGATAGGAAAAAAGAGTTTTTTGAGCTAAAGATGAGATCTATGACTCATGAAGAGTATACTAGTAGATTTCTAGAGTTGTTGAGGTATATGCCTTACCTCAAGGAGGAGAAGACCAATATTAAGAGATTCATCAGCGGGTTGCCGAAAACATTCAAAGACAAGATTGAGTTTATGAGCCTAGATCATTGGAGGAGGCCATCCAGAAGCTAAATCATTGTTATGAGAAATCAAAGCATAGATATGAGACTAAGTCGGAGTGGAAAGGTAATTCCAAGAACAAATGAAAATGGGACAAGAAGCGAGAAATACGTCATGGTACAAGTAATAAAGAGAATAAGTTCAATGCATCTGAGAGAACACAGGGACTTCAATCTGAGGAGTAGAATAAGGATGAAGGTTGGAAGACTTTGTCGTGTCGGAATTGTGGAGGAGATCATCAGAGGAGAGATTTTCCATAGCATCAAGATGGTATACTGTAGATCTAGAGTGCTAAGAAGGAACCGACAATGGGAGATGTTGGACAAAGTATTCCTAGGATCTATGCAGTGCTGGATAACATTCAGGCAGATCACTAGGCATCTATTATCAAGATGGACTGTAAGATTTGTGATAAATTTGTTTCTATTTTGATTGACCTTGGATCTAATTATATTTATGTTAATCTTGACGTTGTGGCTAAGTGTGGTTTGAATAAAGAAGTACATATAATGTCTTGGTTAGTGCAGTTGGCTTCAAGTACAAAGAAGAGAGTTCATCATTCAGTAAGAGCTTGTGCATTTGACTTGAATGGTATGTATACCTTATCACATTTGAATGTATTGTCATTGGGATCATACAGTATGTTGTTGAGTATGGACCGTTTATATCTTCATAGGACCAAGGTGGATTGTTATGAAAAGGTTATTGAGTGTTTGAATGAAAATGGGGTACAAAGAGTCTTGCAAGGTAAGAAGAAAGCAACATCAGTCATAATGGTGACAACTATGTAGGCCAAGAATAGGTGCAGGAACTTAGGCTGTGTGTTATTTATAGTGCATATTTCTAGTGACAAAGGTAAGGAAGTTGAGGATGTGTAGGTTTTAACCCCATACAGAAATTACCTGCATACGAATTTTAAGAAGCAATGAAACAGAATAACACATAAAACACATATACACATATATTTTCCCTTGGATCCAAAAAGCGAGACTACCAGCTTGATTTTTCATTATGTTTCTTTCAATGTTACAATACATATATATACATGCCGAAGCATCCAATACCATGGATCGAAAACCATCACGCCCAAAATCATAGGTTGGTCCACCCACCTAATATAGGGTCCAAAAAAAAAATTCCCCACCCTGTAGAGGGGGGATATCCACCCCCCTCAAACCCCCTATAACCCTCCTGCTATGCAATCGACACAATGAAAGGGGGGCTCCACCCCCCCCTCTAACCTCCCGATTAACTATGGGGGCTAGTCATGGAAAGAATATAACACAACCCAACATTCTCCCAGTTGTTGTTTCCTTTCCATAGGGGGGCACATGAGAGCTTAGTCATTTATCTAGCTCTGCAACACCCATTGTTTCTCTACACCAAGAGAACTTCTCAAAGCTCACAGATTTTGTCAATGCATCTGCAGTATTCTTCAAAGTGTCCACCTTTACTAGCAACACCTTTTTGTCTTCTATCATATCCCTCACAAAGTGATACTGAACATCAATGTGCTTTGTCTTTGAATGGTATGTAGGGTTCTTTTCCAAGAAAATTTCCCTTTGGCTGTCACAGTTTATTCTTATAGTTTCCTGTACTAACCTGATACTTGAACATAATCTCTGCAACTAGACTGCTTCCTTTCTTGCATGAGTGGCTGCCATGTATTTTGCCTCTGTATTTGATAGTGCCACTACATATTGTTTCTTACTCATCCAACTGACTACACCTCCAAATAGGTTAAACACATACCCACTTGTAGGTCTTCTCTAATCCAGATCTCCAACCCAGTCTGCATCAACAAAGCCATGAATATCCAAAACTCTGTCCAATCCTGGTCTTCCTTGGTAGCACAAACCATAATCACTAGTGCCACGCAAATACCTGAAAACTCGCTTCACTATTGTCCAATGATCCTTCCTTGGTTTTGACATAAACCTGCTCAATACTCCCATTGCATGTGCAATGTCTGGTCTAGTACATACCATCACATACATCAAGCTATCGATTACACTTGCATATGGATGATGGGACATGTCCTCTTCCTCTTCTTGTGTCTTGGGACACTTTTCAGCAAATAACTTTACACCTACAGGAATAGGAACCTTCATTGGTTTACTATCCCGCATATTAAACCTCTGCAGTATTGTCTCGACATACTTCCTCTTGTTTAACTAGAACTTTCTCTTTACCCGATCTATTTTAATTTCCATGCCCAAAATATAGTTTGCAGCACCAAGATCTTTCATGTCGAATTTGGAGGACAATTGGGTCTTAAAATCATGGATAATTTCTTTGTCATTTCCAACCAGAAACATATCATCCACATACATGACAAGATAAATAACGCGATCACCAATTAATTTAAAATACACACAGTGATCTGCTTTGCTTTTTGTGAAGCCAAGTCCCCTTATAAATGTATCAAATTTCTGAAACCACATCCTTGGTGATTGTTTTAACCCATACAGAGACTTTTTTAACTTGCATACCAGTTCTTTCTTACCCTTCACTGCAAAGCCTTCAGGTTGCTTCATGTAGATCTCCTCTTCTAGATCCCTATGAATAAATGCTATCTTCACATCCATCTATTCTACCTCAAAATTCAAAGCAGCAACAACAGATAAAAGTAATCTAATAGAAGCTACCTTGGCAACAGGAGAAACAATATCACAAAAATCAATTATTGCCACCTAGGAATAACCTTTTGCTACCAACCGAGATTTGTATTTCTCCACCTTTCCTTATGCATTTTTCTTCTTTTTGAACACCCATTTGCTACCAATGGGTTTCCGTCCAGCTGACAACTCCACCATATCCCAAGCCTCATTTTTGTGCAAAGATGCCATTTCATCAACCATGACCTCTTTCCAGAGTTTTCCATCCTCTGAATCTACTGCTTCCTTCAGAGTTCTGGGATCATCATCAGTAATAGATAAAGCAAAATTTGAACAGAAAGTAGATGGATTATACCTTTCTGGTTGCCCTCTTTCTCAAACTGATCTTCTCACAACCGAAGTTTGTGGATGTTCATCTTTTTATTCCTCTTCTATTGTAGAGTATGATTCTTCCTCCTTTAGCTCAAACTCTACCTTCTCAAGTTCTTTTGGTTGGAATTCATGTTTAATAACATATTTCACCTCTCTGAACACCACATCTCAGCTGTACACAACCTTCCTTGTTACTAGGTTCCAATGTTTATAACCCTTTAAACCATCCTTATACCCAATAAAGATGCACTTCTCAGATTTACTATCCAACTTTTTTATTTTCTCCTTTGGAACATGTACATATGCATCACATCCAAATACCCTCAGATGTGAAAGAGAAGGTTTCTTACCAGTCCATACCTCTTGTGGAGTCTTACCCTCCAATGCTGATGAAGGTGATCAATTGACCAGGTAACGTGCAGTCTCCACCGCCTCTGCCTAGAATTAACGTCCTAACCCGACACCACTGAGCACGCTTCTTTCCCTTTCCATCAACGTCTTGTTCATTCTTTCTACAACTCCATTTTTCTTAGGTGTGTATGGAGTAGTCTTCTACCATGCTATACCACACTTCTTACAAAATTCTTCAAATTCCTTCTTGCAAAACTCTCCACCATTATCTGTCCTCAGCACCTTTATCTTCTTCTCTGTCTAGTTTTTCACCAGAACCTTAATTCTTTAAACCTGTCAAAGACTTCAAATTTCTTCTTAAGGAAATATATCCATGTATTCCTTGAGAATTAATCTATAAATGATACATAATACACAGACTTACTCAGTGATGGAACCTTCATAGGTCCAAACACATCACTGTGCACAAGCTCTAATATTTTTTTCGCCCTCTAACCACCAAAGGGGAAACTCACCTGATTATTCTTCCCATATAGACAATTTTCACAAAAATCAAAATCCAGAGGGCTATTAGTCATACCTTCTACCATACCTTTACAATGAAGTATTCGAAGGCCCTTCTCTCCTATATGTCCAAGCCTTTGATGACATAGCATGATCTTTTCTCCAGAGAACACTAGATTTTATGCTCCACTTTCAGGAACCACAGAACTGTTGCACCCATCAACAACGGTGTTACCTTGTAGCTTGTACAGAGTTTCAATCCGAACTCCCTGCATCAATACCAGTTCTCCCATAACCATCTTGCAGGTATCCTTCTCAAACACTGTTTTTATGCTTGCATCATCCAACTTGCTTACAGAAATCAAATTTTTGGCTAATGCAGGAATATGTAGAACACCCGGAAGTGTTCTAATCCTTCCACCTTGCAACCTCAACTTGAATTTTCCATGACCAACGATTCTAACCTTCCTGTCATCCCTAAAGAAGACATCACCACCATCATATTTCTCCTACTCGTAGAACCATTCTCTATGGGGAGTGAAGTGAAAGGATGCACCTTAGTCAATCAACCATGCCTCATGATCTACATGTGTACTTGAAGAAGCCAAGTACACATCCCCACCTTCATCGAAGGTGGTTTTTACCTCTACAGAAGGAGCATCATCAAATCCCTTTCCTTTCTCAGGTGCTTTAGATTTAAATTCCCTTTTGTAGTGCCTTTCCTTTCCGCATTTCCAGCACACCTTTACAGGTTTTCCTTTAGATTTAGATCTCCCTCTAGATTTAAGTCTCCCACTCGATGACTTATTTTTGTTTCTGTTTTGGGATCGTCCTCGTACAGAAAAGGCATCACCATTATGTCTCTCCATAGTTTTCCATCTCATCTCCTCCATTAGCAAGGATGAGACTATTTCATCAAACTGCAAGGCAGTTGCCCTTCTACCTATTGCAATAACCAGACTATCCCACGAATATGGTAGAGAACACAACAAACTGATGCACTTATCTTCATCTAAAATTTTAATATCAACAGATAATAACTGACTTACCATAGTATTAAATGCGTTCAAATGCTCTGTCACTGAGTCTCCATCTTTCATCCTCAGGTTATACATCTTTTTCTGTAGGAACAGTTTATTCACTAGAGACTTAGATTGGTAAAAAGTCCCTAACTTATCCCACAATTCCTTCGCTGTAGCTTCCCCTGATGCATTCAGCAATACTGAATCTGAGACACACAATCATATTGTGCTCTTTGCCTTCAGATCCAACTTCTTTCATTCTTCATCAGACACTCCTCTTGGTTTAGTACCTAGATCTACCACGATACATTGATCTTTATCTAGCAACATATCTGCCATCTTGAGTTTCCATAACTCAAAACTATGACCATTAAATTTCTCGATCTTTATCTTTCCACTACTCGCCATCTTCTTTCACCACCAAAATTGATCTTGCAGATCTCCCACTGAACAAGGTCTACCATAGGCATGAGCGAAACCCCTCAACAACAAAGGTGTCCCCTTGAAGCCAAAACAACTCATACCAAATGTAGGTTTTAACCCCGTACATAAATTACCTGCATACGAATTCTAAGAATAGAAAATAAACAATGCGATAGCATAACAAATAAAACACATATACACAATGATTTCCCCTGGATCCCAAAACCGGGACTACTAGCTTGATTTTTCATTATGTTCCTTTCAATGTTATAATACATATATATACATGTCGAAGCATCCAATACCATGGACCGAAAACCAGTGCGCCCCAAACCATGTGCAAAAAGCATGCACAAAACCATATGTAGGTCTGCCCAATTAATATATGGTCCAAAAAAAATTCCTCGAGGCACTACCCCAGACCCCATAGAGGGGGGCTAACTGGCCCCCTCAAACCCCCTGTGACCCCCCTTGTTGCACAATCGACGCAACAAATGGCGGGCTCCACCCCCCAGTTAACTAGGGGGGCTAATCGTGGAAAGAATTTAACACAATCCAATAGGATGCAGACATTTTGAACAAGTACCCAGTTCTATAGTAGTTTCAAGATGTATTTCCTGTAGATTTTTTAGAGTTTCCACCTCACAGGGAAGTAGACCTATCTATTGAGTTGGTATCGGGGGGTAGCACCAACATTTAAGGCACCTTGCAAGATGAGCACACCGAAGTTGGTAGAATTGAAGCTACAGTTGAAGGAAATGTTGGACAAGGTATACATTAGACTAGGTGTATCGCCTTGGGGTGCATCGGTATTTTTTGTAAAGAAGAAGGATGGTACTCTTAGGTTATGCATTGATTACAGGTAGTTGAACAAAGTGACCATCAAGAATAAGTACCCATTGCCGAGGGCTGGTGGACTTGTTCGATTAGTTGAAGGGAGCAACAGTGTTTTCAAAGATTGAACTGAGATCCAGAAATCATCTGGTACACATTAAAGAGGAGGAAATCTACTAGACTTCTTTTTGGACCAAGTATGGGCATTATGATTTTGTTGTAGTTCCATTTGGTTTGACTAATGCTCCAACTACTTTTATGTGCTCAATGAATAGTGTGTTGTGTCCTTATTTGGACAAGTTTGTTATTGTGTTCATTCATAATATATTGGTATATTCTAAAAATGAAGAAGAGCATGCCAAACACTTAGTAACAATATTGAGATTGTTAAGAAAGCATCGGTTGTATGCTAAGCTCAACAAATGTAGTTTCTTTCAGACAAAGGTACATTACTTGAGACATCGATAGATCCAGAGAAGATAAGGGCTATCATGGAGTGGGCAGCTCCTAGAAATGTAGATGACGTAAGATCATTTATGTAAATAGTAGGTTATTATAGGAGGTTCATCAAGAACTTCTCATAGATTGCATATCCCATCACAACATTGCAGCGAAAAGGTAAGAAGTTTGAATGGACAGAGGAATGTGCAATAATTTTTGAGCATTTAAAGTAGTTGTTCACACATGCTTCAGTGTTAAAGAACGCATATCTAGACAAAGAGTTTGTGGTATGTATAGATGCTTGCAAGAGAGGGCTTGGTGGAGTCCTTATGCAGGAAGGACATGTAGTGTGCTATGAGTCACAAAAAATAAATGAGCACCAACAGAACTATCTAACACATGATCTTGAGTGCAACGATCATTCATGCATTTAATATGTGGAGGTACTACCTTTTTGGCAGATGATTTTTATTGATCACAATGGATTATAGTATCTATTTGACCAACCAAATCTGAATGCCAGGAAAGCTACATGGTTGGCCACGATTAGTGAGTTTGACTTTGAGATCAGGTATATTAAAGGTAAAGAAAATAGGGTTGTAGATGTTCTTAACAGGTGGATACATGTGTACCACATAACATCTATGAGTTCTTATGGAACATATTTATAGGCTCAGACCTTATAACCAAGTCAGTAGGAAAAAAGGTACATGGCGCTCAGGCATAGGTTACAACATAGTACATGTACATGTACAGGTACAGGTGCATGGGATGTGGACTATTGTCTCATGGAAGATGGATTTTTCAGGTTTAGAGACAGGATATATGTGCTAGACAATAGCGAACTCAAGAAGGTGATCTTGAGGGAGTTTCATGTGAAACTGTATTTAGGTCACCCAGGATATCAAAAGACACTTACAATGGCGAAGAAGTTTTACTATTGGCTGAATTTGAAGAGAGACATGGCCAAGTTCGTGGCTAGGTGTTTGGATTGTCAGCGGGTGAAGGCAGCGTGTAAGCATTGAGGTGGACTACTACAGTCGATTTTGATTCCAGAGTGGAAATGGGAGGTCATTTCCATAGACTTTATCATAGGTTTCCTGAGGACATCTAAGCAACATGATTCCCTCATGCTTGTGGTTTACAGGTTGACGTAGGTAGCACACTTAATTCCAGTGAAGTCTACATACTCAGTGGATGATGTAGCACATGTATTCATTAGAGTTGTGGTGATATTACATGGTGTTCCATAGAATATTGTGTCAAACAAAGATGTGAATTTCACTTCCAAGTTTTGGAAGGATTTTTTTGCAGGATTAAGTAGAGAATTTTCCTTCAGCATAGCTTATTATGCACAGATAGCTGGACATACATAGATGATCAAAAAAATATTGGAGGACATGTTGAGGATGTATGTGATGTATCAACAACGAAAGTGGGAAGAATATCTTCCTCTGGTTGAGTTCTCTTACAACAATGGGTATTAGGAATCTTTGAGGATGAGTCCATTTAATGCACTCTATGGGCGATTTATAATACTCCTATTAGTTGGAATGATCTAGTTAGCAGGGTGTTGATTATACCAGACATGTTGGCGGAAATGGAACAAGAAATGCAGGTAATAAAAAAGAATATGAAAGCATTACATGATGAGCAGAAGAGTTATGTAGATCAATTCAGGTTGGGGAGCAGTTGTACTTGTGCAAAAAGTCGAAGAAGAGCTCCTTGCGGATTGGATCGTGTGCCAGGCTGGCACCCTGATTTTGTGGACCTTTCAGGATTCTTGAGAAGATTGGGCCAGTAGCCTATTGACTTGCACTGCCTCCGACAGTGAAATTCCATGATGTTTTCTTCATTAGGGAAATTTTGAGGTCTAAAATGTGCATCCTAAAGAAATAATAAAATAATATTTGTGAATTTACAATTCACTTTTTGCACCACAATCCATGTAGCCATAGTTAAATTTAATTAAAAAATTGTACCAAAATAAAATTAATAAAAAAATTGCATTGATGTGACTATAAAGAAGAATGAGTTTTTCAAGAAAAAGTCATTATCATTGAACAATTAATGCATTTGTCCTTTGTACTTAAAAAATTTAAAATGTATTATATATATACTATATTCTTAATTATATAATATATTATTAATTAAAATTTATATTATTTAAATTATACAATCAAATTATGCAATAACATGTAGTTAATTAATATACTAATAAGTGCAATATATTATTTTATGTATTAATTTGTAAACCAGTGACAATTGTCATAAAATTGTGTCAGAGTTTATCAAATAATTTATAAAAATTAAAGATTTAATTTTGTTTGGGATGTAATAACTTGATATTAAGCAGAGTTTGTAAGACCAATTTATTAAAAAAAAAACATAAATCATACAAAACTAATTTAACTTTTTCTTTAATTTTAATATGTTTGTATTGTTATTAATATTATAATAATATTCATAAATTTGATTTAGGAGTTGTCTTTAGTGCGAATCTTCGGACTTTCCGGTGCCAGAATCTGGTGGAAAAATTTGGGGAGAAATCTTGATTTGTGTTATTTAAACTAATTTTTTTACTGTATATATGGATTCAGCACCCTGGAAAACCCCTACGACACTTTGATTAAGAGGATTACCCATCAAGCTTGTGATTTCAAAAAATTCCTGCCGAATTTTAGAGAAATTTGACCAAAAAAACCCATCGTAAAACTTCCAAAAAGTCGCACTAAAGACAACTCCTTTGATTTGTCCTAAAATTACAATGTCACATTTTTATTTATTTTCATTTCACATGTATAATATATATGTATATATATTCTTATAGTTAATTTAAAATTGTAATATTAAATCAAATGAGATGAATATATAATTTAAAAATAAATATATGAAAATATACAAATATAATATTTATTGAAAAATGCGTAAAGACATGAAGATTGTATAGAGATATGCATTGTTTCTTTTAAAAAATATGAAATAACAATAATAATATTTTATTCAAAAAGTGTGAAATGACTTTAATTATGAGTACCTTACTTTATGACTTTAAAATTACCTAGAACACTCCCATGGTTAACAATGGTTTTCCATCCACCATTGAGAATATAACAAGTACCTTTAACTCAAACAATGCCACCTCAACCGTTGGGGATGATGTCATCCCCTAAAATTTGATTAGTTCTCATAAAGTGAATTTTGATTGTACATTTTCCTTAGGAGGCCCATTTTAGACCTAAAAATTTCCCTAATATGTGTCATTGCTTAAAAAGTATGTTAAATATGTTGACCATGTGCTTCATTGATCTATATTGTAGGTGGATCTAGAAGGAGAATTCCAGTCGGAACCTCAGTGCATTTTGCAAAGAAACATGTTCATGCTCCGTAGCTGAACAATCGAGCAAGTTAAAGCGTAGTGGAAGCACTTTAGGCCCGAGGAAGCTACATGGGAGATGTCAGATAAGATGTGGGCTATCTATCCTTCTCTATTCGCTTGTTGAGCGAATGTTTTGGTATATTTCTTTAATGTATGTCTTTGGTATGATGTTTTGGTATATGTACATATGTATATGGATGTAAATATCGTCATGAGATATGTTATAAATCTCTAATAAGTGATATCTGTTTCATGTCATTATGTTTGTCATGTTGTTATCTTGTCATGATTTGCTTCTCAACAAGTTAATCATTGTAAATACTACTATGAGCTAAGTTATAAAGCTCCATGAGAAGTATGTTTTGTTTACAAAAGTTTTGTGGTCGTAGGTGTCGTTGAACATCGAGGTAGATGTTTCCCAAAGGGGGGGTTTTGTAACAACCCTGGTAAAAGATCCATGTAAAAATTAATAAAGGTAAAATAAGACCTTGGTCATGGGCCACGTATTCCAAGCTGAATGTTGGGAAAAAACGTAGTGATGGGGATCATTTGTGATTAATAAATGGCTAAGGAAATTGGAAAAGGCAATGACAAAGGCTTTGGAAAGGCATGAGGAATTTATTGGCATTTTAATTATAAAAATAATGGAAATTAGGAGAAAAGGGAGGTGAAAGGTCACAGGTTGCATGTGAGGAGAAAAATGAAGGAAAATAATGGAAAATGAAGAAAATAGAGGTCTCATTGATAAAAAGGCTTATGAGGATTGATTGGTACTTTTTGTTAGTTCAATGTTGGAGATCTCTCTCTATTCTCTCTCTCTCTCTCTCTCATACTCTTGGACACTTAGAGTTTTCTTGGAGCACTCTTGGAGGAGTGTGGTATACTCAGAGTTTGGAGCAAGAAGGCAAAGGAAGAGTAGGAAAGTGTAAGAGGACATTGGGATTAGTA
The DNA here is from genome assembly GCA_000404065.3 of Pinus taeda. Taxonomy (NCBI): domain Eukaryota; kingdom Viridiplantae; phylum Streptophyta; class Pinopsida; order Pinales; family Pinaceae; genus Pinus; species Pinus taeda. The sequence continues at coordinate 158,520 of APFE030655306.1, forward strand.
GTTACAACCCGATTTTCTTGCAAGTACCGAGTTGCATGTATGTTTTCCTCACTAGTTTTGGCATGTATGGAATATGCATGTGGTTTATTCTTTATGATCTGTCATTGGCATGGAGGATTTCCTAGATTGACAATGGATTTTCCTAGCCTTTCCATTTCCTAGATAATCATGGTCTTGCGGGTTCTTTTTTTTGTTTTTTGGTTGGTTCTCAAGTTCCTTTGGCTTTGGGTTGAGTTACTAGTTCCTAGAAGACTTGGTTGGACAAACATTCTGGAATCCTTGTAACAGATTGGGTTGAGTTACTAGTCTTGGAAGCCTTGGTTGGAAAAAATCTCTAGAAGCCCTTGGTGGGTTGAGTTACTAGTCCTAGAAGCCCTACTTGGACAAATGCCCTGGAAGCCTGCCAACAATTGTGGGTTGAATTACTATTCCTTGAAACCCTAGTTTGAACAAACGCTCTGGAGCTCCGTACACCAATATGGTGATGGTTAGTGATTTCCGGTCATGAGGTGGAATCACTAGTTGAGGGTTGAGGTGGTTTTGCCTGTAGAAGCCCTGGATGGTTTTGATTTATTTTTTATGAGATCCCACATTAATTCTTGGAATATGACACGGGGGGTACTGGCTGAAAGAAAGATTTGGTTCAGCCTAGTCTACAGTTGAGTGGTTCCTGGAAGTCCCATACCTGTTCAACTTAAGCAATCATCAATAAGAGCTCTCTTTCTCCTTGGTATTTTATGTGTAAATATACTTGTTTATATGTGGCTTATATGGTTTTTATATCCTTTACATTTTTGTTGGTTATATGATGGTTATGAATGAGTTTTATGATAGTGAAAATGTATGGCTCGCATAATGTTTTGATTAATCACTAAATATACAATGAATATATGGCTTAATATATGGTAGTGTAGTTATTGTGATGAGGCATCAACGCTTCTTAGTGATTCTCAGATAATTATGAGACCCCTATGATGATATATGTTGTGTAAACCTGTAGAATGCATATTTGTGATATGTTTAATGAAACTCCTCTCATGGCTAGTATGGTTCCGATCAAGTCCTTGTTAAAGTAATTGGATTTGTATCATTTTTTTGATGTCATCTTTCATTTCTAGAAGTTTCATGGAGTTCTGGGCAGTGACCTGAGCCTTGGCCCTGAAAAAGTGGCACAAAATTCAGAGTCACAAGCATAGAACTACTTGGGAAAGTCACCAGTCGCATGCATGCCCATGTTGTGGGAGAGACTGTAGGGTTCCAATAACACTCAAGACCATGTTATGGGAGAAATTGAGGGTTTAATGCAGTCAAAGGTCAGTTTGTCTTAGGGGCTAGTCATTTGGAAGGTTTGGATGGCTCTTGGGGGTTTTATAGTATGTCTGGCAGGTCTATGTAGTGTGTTTCGTTAGTTCCACTTCCTTAACTGATACATGGGGAGTGAAATCATATCATAGTAACTCTTCGTCACATGTTTAACCCAATTAGTTGGTTACTTGGGTGGATCTGGGAGGAGGGTGGTTATAATTGGTGCCACATATCACTTTCCATGTTGTGCCATGTGTCCCATTGTTGACTCACTACCACTTGTTTTTTTCCTCATCTTCCAATACTCCCAGGTATCAAATTTCCCATCAATCATTGTTCCTAGGAAATTCTCCACAGTACCCTTTTTGTCTCTTGTATTCTTCCTTGTTCTCTCCTCACTCTTGTGATATCCAATCAAGGATTTCAAGGCGGGACATGAAATTTCATGTCTGCTAACAAGGATATTATTGTCGCCTAAATCCCTCACTCATGGTGCATTTCATACTTATCATTTTACGATCCTATTTACTTCATGATGAGACATCAATTTCTCCTGTAGTCAATGAAAGATAGCTCGTCTAATAGCTCCTATGAACTTGTGGAACCTTGAGGTCCTAAAACCTTGTTAAACTTCAACTAGCCATAACTCCTCAAACCTTAGGGAATTTTCAGGCTTCCGTATACTATTGGAAAGGTATTTCTTATGTCAATCCAACCATGTAGTTTGTAGGGACACCTTTCTTGATTTGCTACAAACAACATGCCTTCAACAAAAAAACCATTAATGCTTTGTTATAACCATATTTTACACTCCATTATAGTGAGAGAAACCCAAGTTAAACTTACCTTATTTGTTGGATAAAATGCATCCCCTTTCCACCTTTTCTTTTACTTATGTGAGATTTATCCCATGTTAAAATGATGGAATTACATTAGCGAGTTATTTATCATAATTAATTTAACAAAATATTATAATTATGAGATAATGATTATTTCATAATTGAGATAATTGAGAAAAAACCCATAATTGTGAAAAAGGTTTTTATAGTTTGTCATTATCATGGAGATCAAATTGACCCACTTGTGTATGAGTTGGCTAGGGTTCGATTATTATAGAAGTTTCCTGGCTTCTAAAGCCCCTAGGTGTCTAGATGCATCCTCCCAAAGGATAGAATAAACCTATATAATCTCACCAAGAGGAAAGGGAGAGGAAGTAGTGAAAATTATATTGATTTGTTGCTACCTTGATTCAGAGATTGATAGACGTACTTTGTTTTGAAGTTATATTTCTCAAGAGAGAGGGAGACTCTATCATATTTTGGAGAGGATCTCGTATGCTTGAAGGATAATTGTACGATTTGATTATTGATTAATAGAGATATATGTTCCTAACCTTTCAGATCTGTACTTGTAGATATTTGTTCATGTCATTTTTTATTGCTTTGAACTAACGATCTTTTGTGGAATATCACTTGTTGTTCTTATTTGTTTGTGCTTGTGTTCAAGCTTATATCAATGGCAGAAGAGCGAGATCTCCTAGTTGGAGCGAGAGGATTCTGCATCGAACTCAAGAGCCTTCACCAATCTCTGAGGATACTGGGGGTTGTTTCAAACACTATAGAATTAGGGAATACATGATTGTTTTCTTGTATGATCACATGGTTGAGGATTTTCTCTTGTGTTTGTTAGCCATTTATTTTTGTTTTATGGTAATCCTAATAGGGTATAGGATTACGGATCAGTATCTCCTTGCATGTAGAATTTACTGCAATAGAATTAGTGCTTTCAATGAGATACTTTTCTCTTTTTCCCTCTGTGATTTGAGATCTATTCTTTTTTGTTATATATCTGGTTTCATGTGCTCTCCTTCATTTTTTCTAATCAATTGTAAATCATTTTCAATCATTAATCTAATAATTTTAAGCCACTAGGGCGTCTACTTTGTTTTATATTGGATATCTTCTCTCTTTACTGGGATCTTTTTCTCCCTTTGTGATTTCAGATTTATATTTCTTTCATTGATTTATTATATTTGTATGACCTTCTAGATCTATGTTGTCCTCATCTCTTTTAGACCTGAACAGATCTCATACCGAAACCTTCGGTTTTTTATTATTATTATTATAAAAAAGAGAGAGGAAGTAATAGGTTGCGATTGTTTTATCAAATTCTATTATTTTCAATAAAATTTATGTTCTTTGACAAAACTAACCACATATCTAGTTTTCTCTCAAAAATTTACCCCAAAACAAAAAAAAAATCACTGAAAACATACTCAAGATGAGGAAGTTATGGTTAATTGAAGATTGGTTAGTTTGTTTTTCCTATACCCTCGCGTGCGACTATTTTTTCTATTCTTTTCTGTTATTTTATGTACGGAACTTAGAAAAACTAATCACAGATATGTAATTATCTTGAAATTTTACCCCAAAACACAAGAAACACCACCTGAAATAGAGTTCATATAAGGAAGATATGGTTCATTGAAAAATAAGCGTATTTTCTGTCCTTTTTTTCCCAAATTCGGGGTTTTTCTTTTATCTTTTTTGCTTTATTTTTCATTTTTTTTTTGGCTGCAGAGCTCACTGTTATTTGTTTGACCTATTTTCTATTGTTGCTTTCAACTATGAAAAATATCATATTTGAGCATACTCTTGTTGGTTTTGTTGGATCCTTCATTTGGTGCTTCTCTAAGGTCTTCCTTCGAAGTTTGGTGTGCTTTGGTTGGGGATATTGTCCTCATCTTTGGATCCAATTTTTTAGGTCTGTCTAGTTGATCACGTAACAAAAAAGATCTACTTTTAATTTCAAGTTTTCAACCATATTTGGATTTATTTGGCCTTCATCACTTTTACTTGAGTGATTTCTCTTTTGTTTGCTTGCTTGTTTGCAAGTGGTGGTGTTTTCTCTTTGGTTGTGCGATTGTCATCTAGAAAATTTTATTTGGGTGTTTCTTGATTGTTTGTTATCACTCCCATTTGACCTTTTTTAGGCCTTCCTACCTCTAGGATCTAGTTTTGATCTTGGTAGAACATTGGCCTTCGTTGAGCCATTATGTTATAGCCCTAGCTTGTTGACATTTCCTTCCTCTTTCACTTTTAGATTTCTTGTTGATTTCTTGAGTGTTTTTGTTTATTTGGATTTGTTTTCCTAGATTTGACGCTTTTGTAGTACTTTGCGTTCTAGCTTGGGGATTTCTTTGGCCTCTTTTCATATTTTTGTTCTTTCTTTCGGTTTATTTGTTCGATCAAAAAACTATATAAATTTGGGAATTTTGCATTTAATGAGAAGTGCATATTTATAAAGTCATTTTGTGTTGTGAAAAGCTCTTCTACTCTTGTAGCTAGAATTCATCGAAATATAAAGAAGAAAATGACATATAGTTGCATCAAGGTTATTAACAAGAGTCTTCACACCATCAAAGTTCTGTTCTACATCATAACTATGTAAACAAAAACCCACTAAAAAATAACGCGATAATAAAAACAACTAGACCTATCTTTTATTTTCTCTAGTAGGATATAGGTGTGTGATTCAACTGCTCCAAGACTACAAAACAAACTTAGCAGCTTGTGGTAAGGAGACAAATCCACTTGCAGTAGTGCGGTCTGGGAAGCCCTTCTAACACGAGGGTCAATCACAAGGTCACACTTGGGTTGGTCTAGGTGACATACCCCATTTCACTTAGTTTTGGCTCGTGGGGGTTGTGGAATTTTCACATATTACAAACAGTTTTATTAGAATTTTGTTGTAACACTTTGGGGGAACTCTCAAGGGGGTTTCTGTCTTGGCTCTCTGGGGTAAGTTTTCTACCCTTTCGTGTGAATTTGGCTTATGAATGTCCCCCTATGATGTATTATTGTTTGTGGTAATCATAGTGGCCTATCTTTTTAGGGATCATACACAGGTTCAGGGTCAGACTTGTCTTCTTTGTACCTAGGACAAATATTATTCATACTGTCTCAATCCTCTTGGGGGGTTCCCCATAGCTAATAAGGGCACTTGGACCGAGTTCGCAGCTAAAAGGGTTGGGAAGCAGTTTTCTAGTATAATTGTCCCACTATCAACTTCTCTATTTTTGGTTTGTATGTGACTACATCCTAGGATGTTTATAGTGTGTTTTATTTGGTTTGAGTCAGTGGTCTTGGCCTTAGGGTGTCTATACTAACATAAATTTTGTTAATTTACAATTATTCACCCTACCATAATTTATTCGCCACCAGTCTCATTGTATTCACAGTTTGTCTCCTGAATGAGGCGGACTTTCTACTCCTACACGAAGAGTGCATGTAAGTGCTCAAGACCCTGATCAACCCATAGTTGAAGAATATATACCTGGTCCTCTTGGTAGTGATCTTATTTCTATTAAGGCTTTGGCAGATGATTTTTATAGTCCTTCCAATCCACCTTTGATCAATCCTTTAGGAACTGAGTTGTTGTGGCTGAAGCCTGAAATTTCTAAACCTACCTATACTCACATTCCTTTGTCCATTGTCTATCCTATGGCAAAGTCTCAGACATATTTACCTTTTGCATCGGCAGTGTCAGCTGCCATGTCATCATTGTCACCTCTTAGTGTGGTCATACCTACTCCTCCATTCACACCTCTCACTTCTTCTTGGGGCATTCTACCAGTCCCTTCTTTTGCTACCACAAATTCCCTTAGATTTTCTATGCTTGGTTCTTCTATGTTAGCTTTGGGTGTCAACCCTAGTAAACCTATTGGATCATGATTCTATAACCCTTATCTTTCTCAACCTACGATTCATGTTCCTTAGTCAAGCATGGTCACTTCTAGAAATCTGTTGGGGGGATCATCTGTTGTTCCTAGTCATCCTGGGGGAAATGCCACATCTAGCATGTTACAATCCTGGTACAATTCATTATTTAGAGGGACAGAAACTTCCAGTACTATTATTGGAATGGTTAGTTTACTAGGGGGCAAGCTTACTGCTAGTACCATCATTTTTATGAGTTATCCTACTTATGTCAGTGCTATGTCAGTGCTACCGCTCAAGCTGGTCCATCTATCCCTATCAGGTACAACCCCATTAGTAATCATGTTCTCGAGTGTCTTATGTTCTGTGGGGGAAATTACCCTGGTGGAAAACTCCTCTCACTAGACATGCTAGCCCACATACTTTATATGTTGGGGCAAATCCTTACCAGATCTAGCAATTGTCACATCATAATCCTTATATGGGGGGACCTCAAAGTTGGTCTGGCGATTCTCTTTCCTATGACCCATTCATTCAACTTCATAATCCATTTATATTTTCTCTTGATTGACTGGATTTGGCTAAGTTGACCAATGAACCCATTAGACATGATCCCTGGTGGCCACCAATGCCCATAAAATTACCTTATGATATCCCCAAATTTGAAGGAAAGCCTAGAGAAAACCCATCCACCCACATCACCACATATCATTTATGTTGTTCATCCAACTGTTTAGTGTGCATTTCAATTAATTTATGCTTGTACCAACGGACTTTGACTGAGGATACTACTAAATGGTACATCGAATTGGACACAACATCCTACGATGACTTTTCCTCCTTGCATGAAACTTTTTTGACTCACTTTTAGTTGCCCATTAGGTATGATATTGACTATGATCTCTTGTTTAACTTTTAATTAGATGATACCATGTTGATTTCTAATCATATCCATGAGTGGCGTCATCACAAGATGTTGTAAGAGCCAAGATTCCTAATGAGATATTGTGTAAATGGTTCATATGATCCTTGAGACCTTAGATTGCCAAAGATGTGTAAATGTTTTGAGCAATTACTGAGGAGCAAGCCATATTAGTTTCCCAAAAATTGGATTTGATTTACTCATTGTTCGGTACACTTTATGAAGTATTTCCTAATGCTCCTAGGCCTTCCATCGACCCACCAAAACTTTTTCCTAGCCCACATATTGATGGCATGGTTGGGTATGTTTTTTATTCTATGAGCCATCTTGTTTGCCAACTTGGAAACTTGATCGTTACACCTCAAGCCCTGGCAAGTGCGTCTGGCTCTACTAAAGCACCCTCTTCTGAGCAGTCTATCGATGTTCTGACTGTGAAGTCCACAACACCTAAGAACAACCAACAAACTTGTGGTAAAAAGAACAAGAAAAATAAATAGAAAAATCAAACTGCTCAGGAATCTCAATCAACTCCCTAGAACTAGGGAGGGGTAATAGTGAGAATCGTCGAAAGATTATGTTCCCTTGTAAAATTTATGAAAGTGAACATCTTACTCATGAATGCCCTTTGGTGGATAAAGTTCATAATATCCTTGCACCACCGCAATCTACCCAACAACATGTTGTTTTAACTAATCCATTTCCTGCACAACCTCAGTAACAAATGGTTTCACAACCTCCTCCACCTCCATAAGGGGGAAACAAGGGGCCATTTTTCAACCCCACCTCATCCATATTTAAGTGCAAAGAGGACATTAATGTGACCATGGAAGCCAAGTCGTATGATGTTCTTGAGTCGAGTTCTTCTCCTAAGGACTCACCCACTCCACCTAATTCCATTGGACCTCTCATGTTAGATAATCTTGTGGAACCCTCAAGGGTGTCTTCCATAAGACAACACACAATTCCTTTGTCGGGGCCGCTCAACACTACAGTATTGTTGACGATCTTTCCCAGGCTCCTTATGCCATGTCTGCCATGGAGGTTTTTCAAATTTGTCCCTAGAAATGCAAGGCCTTATTGTATGTGATTGGTGGAGTAGATCCTTCTCATTCGAACCTCATCACGTTCAATGTTGACAAGATTGCCTTTATAACTTCCCACCAGATATCCTTTCAAGTTACTGTGTGTATTTTTCATAAGAATATTCATCACACTTTGGTGGATGATTTCTCTTCCGCTTATTTCATGTCAACATCATGCTGGAAGCCTCTCAAATCTACAGTGCTTGCCAAGTCCAATACTACTCTTCAAGCCTTTTATGGCACCAAATTTATACCTGAGGGGGTTCTTCCCAAGTTCTCCATTGAGTTAGGGGGGAAATTTGTTTATGTCGATGTTGAAGTCATCGACGCCACTTTTGTTTACAACATGCTCCTTGGTCTTAGTTTGTTCTATTCCATGACCGCTATTTGCTCATCTATATTCCATGTCCTTTGATTTCCTCATGAAGGAAAGATTTTTACCATTGACCAACTTGACTATTGTGTGCCACCAACCCAAATTTCCACTATAGGGAATTTAGTACCACTTGTGAGAAATAACCCTAGTCAGTTTCAAAGTGTTGGTGGAAGGTTATTCAAAAGTTCATCCCTTATGGGTGTTTTTCCTCAATTACCACCGCCCAACATTCCTTCCTCATCTTCTAAAAATCCTATGCATATGATCTCTTCCAACACCTGTGAACCCCATAGACCACTTGATCCTTCGGTGGTGTCGCTCGATCTTATATAAGTTAATCAAGCTAGTGAGCATCCTATGCCACCTATTTTGGAATATATTACCTCTACGGTTGTCCCATTAGTACCTCCTGACGTTGGTCAGAAACTCCATCCCAATATGGGCTATGACTAAGACCCTTTTCCTAATGGGCTGTCACTCTACCTATTACCCATGACTCCTTTGATGATGAACCTCCTCAAATCATCAACTTGGAGGTCATGGGTCTACCCATTGATGATCCTAGGGAGATTATGCTTCTTTTTGTCTCTAGTCCCCCTATTTGAAACACGCAAAGCTTGGAAACATATATCTTGGAACGATTTAGGGGGCACCTCATTGACCCTCCCTGGAAGTTCCACCCCTGGACCGAGTCAAGTCTTAGGCTTCTACTAGAAAACTTGCCAATGAATTTTCCAACTCCTTACCACCTATTGATGAGTGTCTTGTACCTCGTTCATGTCTTGATCCTCCCTTATGCTTGCAGGATAAATTTTTATAGCACAACTATGTTAAAATTTCCTTGGCATGGTCAACCTTTCTGGATTGGGAAGTTTGACTTCCTTTGGCATAGCCCCACATTGGTGAGCCATCTGGTCCTCTAACCCTCCATAAGTTTGCATATAAAAACCCTTGGTTTGTGCTCGGTTGTGAGCACACTGTAGCGTGATCTATTAGACTGATTTGTGCTTGTCCATATTGTACATAGTATTGTGATGTTTTTATCCTTTTTTGGTTTGGTGTGTGATGCAAGTATTTTTCATGCATTATTCCAAAAAAGACAAAATATTATAAAATTCAAAAAATCAAAAAACACCCGATCATGTTTTTACCTCCTCCATGTTTATTTCTTTCATTATATGATTTAACCATGGATCTTGTCTTTCTAGATGGTTTTTACAGGACAGGGTGACATTTTTACTACAACATCCATTCGACCTTAGGTGTGTTTCTTTAAATCGGGCATGTAGGGGTAGGTCATTTTCGTCATCATTTCATTTTGACCATCAGTGCCATATTTCTGCGTTATGTCCAACCCCATCAAGTTGAAACTTTAGCCACTCTCCTTTACGCATGTCATAGCTTGGTGGTAGAACTTACCTAATCATGGATGCCCTAGTTGCCATCCTTATGCCATATTGGTGTCCATGTAGTCAATTTTACTCCTTTTCGGAATCCCTCCTTCTAACCTGTTGTGACTTAGAATCTGAACCTCGTGTCCTCTTCTTCGTCATATTTTTTTCCATATCCCAAGAGGAATCCACACTTTCTCCCTTATGATTGCCAATTTTTATCAACCTACTTTTGCATGATGAGCCTTGGTTTCTTCATTCCATCGTCGTCATTTTCTTGGCCCATCATCTGCTTTCACTTGGTGTTTTACCCTTTCTTGGAGAAATTGCTACAACGAGTGGTCTTCTTAGCTAATCTTTTGGACTCATTATGTCATGAGTAGTTCCATCATTGTTGAAACCAGTCGCTATCATTTATACCACTCGTTCCTCTAGGAAGAGTTTTATTTAAGCTCTTTTAAGACTCTTTAATTTAGAAAATATTGTCAAGTGAACTTGTCTCCTTCACGCTCGTAAAATTACCTAAAGGGTCATATACCCAATATAATTTTTAACCTTTTCTGGACTCATATATACTAGTTACGAAAAAGGAATACCCTAGTCTATTATGGCTAGGAGTTTCTCCCTTGTATACTTTTATCTCTTTTTAAGGTTCGGGGTACAACTTTATGGAAAATGAACTTATAAAAGAGAATGGAGTGAACATTTATTTCCATTAGTCATCAAAATGGCATTGTCAGTCGAATCACCCTTGAACATGGAACCTGGCAGCATCATTATCTCATAGTTGAGTTTTAGCTTGCCTACGAGCCATACCATGCATATGAGTTTGTTTACTCCTTCGACTAGTTACTCTTCCAGTCATATGGAGCATGCCTCAATGCCTCCTATGTCGTTGTGTGATATCATCTAGTGCTCATTAGTCATGCTGCCAAGTCACTTTTGTGTCATTCCACTATGTGTTCAGGGAAAATCTCAACTTATGTCGGTCATCTATAGTATCCTGTTGACCTTTTTGAGTTGTCCATCCCTGTGTTAGTTGTACTTCATTGCTTCATGACTTCATCCATACATCACATCATCCTAGTTTGTAACATGTCGATTGATGGTGGATACATTAAGGCCCTCCTTCGACGAATCTTCTCTTATCGACTTCATCTCATTATCTAGGAGCTTAATCTAGGAACCAATAGTACCTTGGAGCTTGTAGACCTCAGTGGTAAGCTGCCTCATGATCAACAGTGGGTTTACATCATTAGATCCTGATTGATTGAGTTCACTGGTGTTCGATGTCAACTCATTTATTCACACTTGGTGGACTATACTAGATACCTTGGGGTCCATTTTCCTCATTGGTGGATTTCCTCATGTATGTTTCTGGTTTACCTGATTGGCTGGAAATTAGTTGATTTCTACCATGCTCAACATTAGCTCATTTATTCACATGAGTAGATTTGTACCATTGGGGTTATGTTGAAGACCTTGGTTAGGGAAATCTCACTGTTATATCACATCCTTCCCAGGTTGCGATGGAGTAATGTATCATTTATTTATTTTTAGGGCTATTTGAAACACTTCTCTATTTTTCATGTGTCCATAGTCCTACTGATGTATAATGTTACATAGATACACATTGTATTTTTTGGTGATATGCTCTATCTATTGAGTCACATGAATCCACTATGTATGTCTTCGTGGCCATGTTTTAGCATTTCATGTCATGGACCCGCAGTGAATTTTATGGTTGAAATTTTTAGTATCTTTTTTATGACCGATCATGGGTATTCCTGCCTTGGAGATCTTATCATCATAGATGAGACTTTAGAATTTGGTGTCTTCCAATACAGATTCTTGGCTTTGTCTCGTTCCTCCCATTTTGACCTCTAAGCTTTGAGTTTTGTTGTAATGCATTTCAGACATCGGTTTCTCTTCTGACCTCATGCATTAGGGGGAATCTTTTATAACCCTATTTTCCACTCCATTATAATGAGAGAGACCAAATTTCAACTTACCTTAGTTGTTGGTTAAAATACATCCCCTTTCCACCTTTTCTTTTTACTTATGTGAGATTTATCCAATGTTAGAAGGGTGGAATTACATGATTATTTCTCATAATTAATTTGCTAAAATATTATAATTGTGAGATAATAATTATTTCATAACTGAGATAATTGAGATAATTGAGAAGAAAATCGTAATTGTGAAAAACGTTTCTAGAGTTTGTCCTTCTCAACGAGATAAATTTGACCCACTTGTTTATGAGTTGGCTAGGGATACATTATTGTAGAATTTTCCTAACTTCTCAAGCCCCTAGGTGTCTAGATACATCCTCCCAAAGGATAGAATATACCTATATAATCTCACCAAGAGGAAAGGGAGATGAAGGGGTGAGAATTATATTGAGATGTTTCTATCTTGATTCAGATATTGATAGACATACTTTGTTTTGAGGTCATATTTCTCAAAAGAGAGGGAGAATATGCTGGATTTTGGAGAGGAGATATTATGATTGAAGGTATAATTGTACCATTTCAATTGATTAATAGAGATATATGTTCCTTTCCTTTCAAATCTGTACTTGTAGCTATTTTTTCATGTTATTGTTTATTGCTTTGAATTGGCTATATTCTGCAGAAGATCTCACTCTTGCTTAGATCAGTGGCAGAAGAGTGAGATCTCCTAGTTGGAGGAGAGTATTCTGCATCGATCTCAAGAGCCTTCACTAATCTATGAGGATATTAGGTGTTGCTTCAAACCCTATAGAATTAGAGAATGCATGATTACTTTCTTGTATTATCATATGGTTGGGGATTTTCTCTTGTATCAGTTAGCCATTTCTTTTTGTTGTATTGTAAATCTAATAGGGCATATGATATGGAGAAATAGATCATTGCATGTACAATTTACTGCAACATGCTTGTATCCACCAGTCATATGCATAATGTTTTCAAGTATTTCTCAATTATCCTTCTATTATGATGGTTATAAATGGATGATCATACATACCAATTGGATTCCCTTAATCCTAATACTTCATTTGACATCAATGTATGCACCACTTACCAATCAATGATAACACTTAGGCCACCATATCAATAATGTAAGACTTATAAATTTTTGAAGGAAGTGGAATGGGTGGTGTTCATGATACAATGAGTACAAATATTGGTTCAATCAAAGATGTTGGTGAAAATATTATTATTGTTAGAAACCAGGACAACACTGAGAACGGGGGTGAATCAATATTCTAGGAATTTTACCGATTTTTTTCACTTGTAACAATATTAGGATACCAAGAAACACTTAAACAATTAATATCAATAACACAAGGAACAAAAAAACTATTCAAACTTCTCTTCAATTCCTTCACAAGGCAAGCTACAACTTCTTGTTACAAATTTCTCTAGCTATAATCAACGGGGAGCTACAACTTCTTGTTTTATCAGCTACAACTGAATAGAACTGCAACACCAAATATTTACTAGCACCTACTTGAAGGAGCTACAACCCTTGATCTACAAGCTACAACTTTCTTGACATCAATTATTCATTTCTCATCCATTTTCGCACTAGAACCATGAATGCCACCTCAAAAATAAATTGATTTTCCCTTTAACACACTCACCAAAACATCTTCAACAATATATGATTACTGAGAAATCCACCATCACACAAGTGCACCAACACCTTGCTTCACTTCAAAATCTTGCACCAAGTCTTACAAAATTCCTTAATAATTTCTACTTATAAAAAATTGACTTAATATTTTTGGCATCTTTTCTTTTCTTGCATTCTTGCATGAATTTTTTTTTCTAGATTTCTCTTGTTTGTTTTAGTTTTCTAAATGTGATCTTTAAGTTCTCAATCTCTGATCTACAGTTATGAACTCAATATATGAGTTTTTCTGCTAATTTTGAATAATCTGGCACTTATCATATTTCAGGAGAGCTTTACTATAATTATCAGGCTCTAACTTTGGCTTAACTACCAATTTTGCCACTTAATCTATATGTTCTACCAATAATAGTCTTTCTCCCTTGTGCGTTGGCCCTTTGTTTGTTATCGTCCATAAGTCCTTGTGTTGTGACCTCTGCCTTGGTATTTAGGGGCTTAACCAAAAACCCTTTGTATTTTAAGTCTTGAGGGCTTATTTCGTTTATAACTCCTCTGTGCCCTTGGTCTTCTCATTTAACAAGATCAAGTGTTGATCATTGGTTCTAGGCACCTTTATCACGGCACAAATATCCTGTGCCCCTTTATAATCCATCGTGGTCTTCCTTATGGGACGAATTGTCCTCGTGGGGTCTATCCGCTGCACCTGCGCCTAATCACTGCAGTTCTAGGCTGAGTCTGATTTGATAATGACTACATCATCCTACTTCCCAATTATCTTGCCAGTTCCTCTGTTCACTACCAAATACCTTCAAGGCTCTTGCCATTGAGATGATGTCATGTTGATGTCACACATACCATGTGTCGCTTATGGATTCATCTGTGTCACCCAGAAACAACCCACTTGGGTACTTGAAAACCATGAATATGCATGCCACACGCCCACCCCTCATTGAGTCATGTCACTGCTAACATTATCATCCATCTCTACACCTTTTTCATCTTTGCGAGCCAATTAAATGTTGCAATGTGTCCGTTGTCAGAGGAGAGAGAAAAGGGTTCCTGAGGCGTTGCTTTGCGACTAATTTCTTCGTTAAACTATTTTAATAAAAATTATCGGGTTCAAGCCTGTATCCCACTACCACATTTCCTTACCTTGCTCCATGGTCATGAAACCACTTGTGGTTTGTGCGCCCCCCCTTAGGTTGTTTGTGGTTTTTTTTTGGGGGGGGGGGGGGGGGTAGTGTAATCAACCACAACCGCTAATCTTATGATCAACAGTTTGTGGAAACAACTTTTCTCTACCCCCTACATATTAATGATCGATTCGTGGACCCTCACGCAATGCCTTTAATGCATTTATAGGGGCGCATGGTGCCCAATCCTCCCAACTACATTCACTTTATTTAACTATTAGGCAGGGGCCTCCCGTTCTACTGCCACTGACTCCACCATGCTAGCATAGTTATAATTCCATTGCTCCTTGTTCTACCATACTTCCATGTCCACCTAGCCCACATCATCCTGCTCCTTTCCTTAAGTGCTCCTTAAGGTTTCTTCAGGGTATAACAGTCAAGCTCCAACCATCGGGCTGAGTTATTATGGGGGCTCCACCTATAGCCAATAACAATACTATTGTGCTATTGTCAGAGGCCATGTCTTCCTGACACTTTTGATAGTGGATCTGGTAATGAATTTGTTGTGTTTGGCTATGCACCAAACTGAACTATGCACCAAAAGGGTCTCCAACTTCTTTAGCTCTACAAGATTTGACTTTGAGGTTCCGAGTTTGGATTGGCTCTAACTTTCAATCAATGAGGCCATTTTTAAACTTCCACATACCACTGTAAAGATATTTCATAAATATTTTCATATAAGTGGGTTTCTCCTACATTTTATGATATTTTTTATACAATAAATAGCTCCAAAGTATCTCCACCATTACTTCTTGTTTCACCAATCTGCTTGGAAACATCCGAGCCTAGAAACACTTTTGTCATCATCTTTTTTGCCTTGGACATCAGTGCTTTGCCTTCTCCATCAATGAAAATCTATTTCCAATAATATCCCCATTAGGAATTGGTGGAAACACCATAATAAAAAAAAATTTATCACCAAAATATAATTGTCTCAAATATGCCCTTTATATGTTACTCCTCATTGATGTGCTTCTCTACTATTATACTATTTTTTTGATGCTGTGGTTTTTCTTCTACATCATGAATTCTCCAAGGCTATTCTTTCTTTTATTTGATCACCAATTCATCTCCCCATTTTACATCAATGGAAAAGAGACTAATGGACTCCCCCTACCACTTTACTCCCCCTTATCATTAATCTTCCTTAATCTTGTTGATCATGTGGACCTGGTAGCTTCATATTGATATGCTAAAGGTTTAGCGACTACCTTTCTTCCTTTTGAAGGAAGAACTAGTGGAGGCAGGAAAGAGGAAAAAATCCAAATCTTTGCCTCAAATACTTAAATTCTTCTCTTGGCAAAGGTTTCACGAAAATATCAACAACTTGTTCTTTTATAGGAATATACTCTAGCTTCACAATCTGATTGGCAACTTTCTCTCTCAAGAAATGATACTTGATTCAAATATGCTTTGTCTTGGAGTGGAAAACAAGATTATTTTACATACAAATGGCACTTTTGTTGTGACAAATAATAGGAATAGGTTGATCATAAAACACTTGTACATCTTGCAAGGCATGCTTCATCCAAAATAATTGAGTGCAACAAGAAGTTGTCTTAATATACTCTGCTTCATCTATAGATAAAGAGATGGAAGCTTGCTTCTTTATTAACCATGAAGCTATAAATTCTCCAAGAAATAAAGCACCACCATTAGTGCTCTTTTAGTCATCTACATCACCTACCCAATCAACGTCAATATAAATAATTAGTGCAAAATATTTACCTCTAGAGTAACACAACCCATAGTCCATTGTTGCTCTAAGATATGAAAGAATCCTTCTAGCTGCTAGAAGATGGATTTGTTTGCGGTCTAATTGAAATCTTCCAACAATACGAATGGCCTACATAATTTCTAGTCATGAATGGTCACATACAATAGGTTGCCAATGATAGATGTATGTAAAGTCTAATCAACTACTCGTGATTCATCAGTCTTACTAAAATTGCAACATGTCACCATTGGTGTGCTCACTAAAGAGCATTCCTCCATGCCAAATTTCTTCAGCACTTCCTTGAGATATTTGTTTTATGAAATGAAGATCCCTTTGTGATTCTTCACAATCTACAATCCAAGGAAATTAGAAAGCTCTCCAAGCATGCACATCTCAAACTCTACCTTCATATCTACTACAAAATGGCATGTTAATAAGTCTAAATCACTGGAAAAGTTATTGTCTTCAACATATACAACCATTCCTATGAGTTTTCCATCATTTGATTTGACATAAATTGTTTCCAGCTGCACCTATTTTAAATCCACACTTGAGTAGGTAGTTGTCCAACTTGGAATACCAAGCCTGAGGGGCTTGCTTGAGACCATACAAGGCATTCTTAAGCTTACAAACATAATCTAGTTTATCCGTTACCTAAAAACAATCTGGTTTCTTTATGTAAACTTATTCCTGTAGTTATCCATTTAGAATGGATGATTTGACATCCATTTGATATATTTTGAATTTCTTGAAATAGGAAAATGCAAAAAACATTCTGATTTCCTCTAATCTTACAACAAGAACAAAAGTTTCATCAAAATCCAGACCTTCAATTTGAGCATAACCTTTGTATACCAACCTTCCTTTATTTCTTACCACTTCTCCACGATCATTTAACTTATTCCTTAAGACCCACTTCGTTCTAATGACATTCTTGTTTGTTGGTCTTGGAACAAGTTCCCATATCTGTTTTTTCTCAATTTGGTCCAATTATTCATGTATAAATTTTAACCAATTGTTGTCTTTACTAGCTTGTGTAACATCCTTTGGTTCCTCCATGGAAAGCAACTCTACATGTGCTTTCACAGGGGGATTGAATAGCTTCCTTCTTGTTTTAACACCTTTTTTTAAATCACCAACAATTTGGTCTGTTGGGTGATATTTCTACACATACCTTGAGGGATCCTTGGCTTGAGGATTGGCTTGAGGTCTCTTCATTGTATTTTTCTGAAAGTGGCTCATTTTCCTCCTTGTTATTTGTGTCTGGTTCATTAGTGTTGGTATTTGTTGGTTGTTTGTCTTCATATTCAACATATTCATCCATAGTTTTGACATCAATACAATCAACAATATTCTTGGTATTTTTATGATAGCATTTGTAGCCTTTGATATTTTGAGAATAGCCTTAAAAACTACCTTCAACAACCCTTGCATAAAACTTACCAAGTCTATCATCATCCCTCTTGATGTAACACTTGCTGCCAAAAATTCTGAATTGCTTGACAGTTGGTCTGCCATAACATAGCTCATAGGGATTTTTGTCACTACTTGATCTGAAATGAACTTTCTTGAGAATCACCATTGTTGGGTGAATGGCTTTGACCCAAAATCTCTATTGCACTTTCCTTTCATCCATCATAGCTCTGGCCAACTGTTGTACAAATCTGTTTGCTCTCTCTAAAAAACCATTATGCTATGGAGTCTCTATTATAGTGAAGTTCCTTTTGACGCCATGCTTCTTGCAAAACTCTTCAAATTCTTTTGAAGTGAACTTTCCACCATTATTAGATATTATGCTGTTGATATTGCAGACAGTTTCATTTTTATCCATAGCTCTGAAATATTTAAACTTTTCAAGGGTTTGAATTTCTCTCCAAGAAAAGCTACCCACATCATCCTACTGAAATCATCAATTATTAGCATGAAATACAATTTACCTGACAAGACTTGCAAATTGAATTTTTCTAGCTTTAAAAGCCTAGATAAATCCTTCAAAACATTCTTCTTGTTCATTTATACTATCCAATCAAAATTCAAATGCCCAAGTCTCCTATATCATAGCCAAATCTCTTCAATCTTTGATAACCAAAACCTCTTTGTTTTCTCTTTCAAGACATACACATTGTTGTTTGTTCTCACAACTTCATCCACTATCCCACCGATGCCTATAGATTGATTTGCCATTTTTTAGATTTAAAGATCACATCATAGCCTTAATCACACATATGAGACACACTAAGCAGGTTATGCTTCAACCCATCAACATATAATATATTATTCACTTTACCTTTTCCATTTGATAAATAGACAACTCCTTTTCCAACAATTTTACTAGGTGCATTGTTGCCAGAAGTTGCATTACCTTTTTACACCGGTTTTCATGTCAAGAACTTACTTCTGTCTCCCGATATGTGCCTAGAACAACTACTATCCACATACAAATGGCTCTCTTGATTCTGAGCATACAAAACAATGTCACGTTTCTCTATTATCTCCTTTTCTTTCCACACCTTGGTATCTTGACTAATATGCTCAGTAACTGGTTCAATCCTCTTTTCCTTAAATCTACAGTCAGCTAGTCTATGCCCAAAATTGTGACATTTAAAACATTGAATCTGATTTTTCAAAGGAGAAAAATAATTATTATAACTAGGTATTCTATTTCTTTGTCTGATCTTCTTATTTATTATTCTTGTTCTGAGGTTCATGTAGGATAGTTTTACTCTACAATTTGTTGCTTTTTGGCCATAATTAGTGCAAGTGAAACAATAACCCAGAAAAATATTAGAATACCTGGAAAATTGTCTTCTATGCTAGGTTGTCTTTTGAGTATTTCAATTTTCTTGGCCAACGTTGTTCTTTTGCTAATGTTGATAATTTGTTGACTGGTTTTTGGGTTGCATATCTCCTTTTTTTTGTGTTGCATCTTCTTTTGCTGATGGTACAAAAGTGATTTGTGATTTACCTTTCAATTCTGTTGCTAAACTAGATTTCATCTCAAATCTAGGACTACTATTTTCTTTTCTAGTTCCGTCTTCAACAAAACAATTTCACCTTCAAGCCTTTCACAAGATTGATTCTTCTAATTCAATGGTTGGTTTAGGGATTCTTGAATATTCTTACATTATTCTATTTGCAGAAGTAATGGTTTGATATACTCAACCTTTTCTTTGATCAATGACTCCTAGTGAGACTTATTTTTCTTTCTCATCCATTCTATTTCTTCAAGTGCACTTACCAGTTCTCCTTCTAGGTTCACTTCAACCTCTTCATCATCATAATTGATAACTTCGAGTTGCAGATTGACTATGGCCATCAACATGAATTATTTTTTCCCTCGTCATCTATGTACTCATCTGAGGAGTGGATGAATTCACTTTCAAAGGAGTTTCCTTCTTGAATATATAGACCCCTCTTTTTAGTCTCCTTTCTATCTTTTTGTACTTTCCTAAAATTTTCTCTTAGATCGTAATCCTTCTTCTTCTTTTCAAGACATTTTGAAGCATAGTGACCAACTTTTCCACAATTAAAGAACTTAAAGGTATCTTACATTTATACTTTCTTGGGCCTATTCTGATCTTGCTCACAAACTTGGCTTCTTCTTCATTAGATTCGCAACATGAATCAACATACTCTTCTTTGGGCTTCTTATCTGCTTTGAAGGATGATTCTTTTGTTGCAGGCTTGTCATTCTATATTCTCATCTCATACGTAGTAAGGATTCCAAATAATTGATCTAGAGTAAGAGTTTTCAAATTTCTCATTTCTCCAATGGCTAAAACCTTGGTCATTTCTTTAGGAAGATATCTCAATACCTTTTGAATTATTATAGCTTCATCTAGCTTCTCATCAAGTCCTTTTATAGTATTCACAACCTCATCAACTTAAGAAATATTTTTCAATATCTTCACCATCATGCATCCTCAAAGACTTTAATTACATTCTAAAACCTTGAATTTTAGATTTATTTACCTTGTTGTCACCTTCATAACAACCACTCATCTTGTCCCAGATAATGTTTGTAGAAGTGAAGTCCATCACTTTAGCAAATTTTGATTCTGGTAGGAAGCAATCATGGCATTCATGGCTTTAGCATCGCATGTAAAATTCATCTTCTGATATTTGGTAATTATTTTTAGATGATTTTGATATTCATCTTCCACAACATTCCATATATCAGCTCCAAGTGATTGAATGTAGGTTTTCATCCTCATTTTCCAAACCACATAGTTTGTTCCATTGAAAATAGATGCCCTATTCGTAAATCCTCCTTCCTGGTTTTCCATTGTCCTTGATCTTTATTCCATCTATTACACTGATATGAAGTAACCAATTCTCTGGTACCAATTGTTAGAAACCAAGATAATATTGAGAGGGGAGGTGAATCAGTAATGTAGGAATTCTAGCCATTTCTTTCACTTGTAACAATATTAGGACATTAAGAAATACTTAAGAAATTAATACATACGAGCATGACAATAACTAATATCAGTAACACATGGAACAAATAAATTATTTAAACTTCTCTTCAATTCCTTCAAAAGGCTATAACCAGCAGGAAGCTACAACTCCCTGATTTATCAATTATAATTGAATAGAGCTATAACCCCAAATATTTACCAGGATCTACTGGAAGGAGCTACAACGACTTATATGCAAGCTACAATGTGCTTGACATCAATGATTCATTTTTCATCCATTTTCACACTAGAACCATGATATCCACCTCAAAAATAAATTAATTTTCCCTTTAACACACTCACCAAAACACCTTCAACAATATTTCATTATTTAGAAATCCACCATCACACTAGCACAACATCTTGCTTCACTTCAAAGTCTTGCACCAAGTCTTGTAGAAAGTCTTATTGAATTGCTCAATCAATTATGCTTATAAATAATTTGACTTGATATTTTTGGTCTCTTTAATTTTCTTGCATTCTTGCATGATTTTTTATCTCTGGTTTTCTCCTGTTTATTTGAGTTTTCTGAATGTTCTCTTAAAGTTTTCAATCTTTGATCTACAATTTTGAACTCAATCGGTGAGTTTTTCTATTCATATTGGACAATATGTCACTTATCATATTTTAGTAGAGATTTAGTATAATTATAGGGCTCTAGCTATCAATTTTTCCACTTAATCTGTATGTTCTACCAATAATATCCTTTAGCCCCTGTGCGCTAACCCCTTTTCCATTATCATCTCATAAGACCTCATGTTGTGATCTACACCTTGGTGTTTAGGCTCTTAACCATGATCCTTTTTTATTTTAAGAATTAAGAGCTTATTCCCTTTATAACTCCTCCGCGCCCTTGATCTTCTCATTGCACAAGACTAAGTGTGGGTGTTTGGTTATTGGCACCTTTATCCTAGAAAAAATATCATGTTCCCCTTCATAATCCATATGGGTCTTCCCTATAGGATGAGTTATCTCGATGGGGCCCGCCCACTACACATGTGCCCAATCGTTGTAGTTTGAGTTGCCTTTGGCAATGGATACAACATCCTGATGCCCAATCAGCTTTCCAGTTCCTCTGTGCGCTACCCAAAACCTTCCAGGGTCTTTCCAGTTGGATGGTTCCATGTTGATGTCACACATGCCATGTGTCGCTTGTAGAGTGGTCCACGTGTCATCAAGACATGGTCCACTTGGGTATATAAAAACCCTGAATCTTCATGCCACATGTCCACCCCTTGTTGAGACACGTCACTATTGACATCATCATCCTTCTTTTCACGTTCATCATCTCTACACGCCAATCAAATGTTGCCATGTGTCTGTTGTTAGAGGAGAGAGAAAAGGGTTCCCGAGGCCTTGTTTTGCAACTGATTTCTTCATTAAAAATTTCAATAAAAACCATTGGGTTCAAGAATGTATCCTGTTTCCTTGTTTCCTCACCTTGCTCCACGGTCACAAAACCACTTGTGTTTTGTGTGGCTCCTTGAGTTTTTTTGTGATTTTGAGAAGGGGGGGAGGGGGGGCACAATCAACCACAATCGTTGATATTGTGATCGGTGATTTATGGAAATAAATTTGTGCCACCTCCTTTACACGTTAACGGGCAAGTTGTGGAACCCCGCGCAATGCCTCTGATGTGTTAATAGGGATGTGTAGGGCCGATACTTCCAAATACATGCACGTTGTTTAGATTTCAACTGGGGGCCTCTCTCTCTACTGCTACTAACTACACCACACTAGCCCAACTGTAATTCCATTTGTCCTTATGTTGCCATACTATCTTGTACACTCAACCCACCTCATCCTACTACGCTGTTATGGGGGCTCAGCCTACAACTAATAGAAATGCTTCCACTACACTGATGTTTGAGGCCACATTCGCCTGGTGCTTTGGATAGTGGCTCTGCCAACAAATCTGATCTGTTTGGCTGTGCACCAAACTTAACTATGCGTCAAAAGGGTCTCCAACAATTTTAGGTTTGTAAGGTTTGACTTTGAGGTTCCTAGATTTGACTAGCTCTAAATTTCAATCCAAAAGGTCATTTTCAAACTTCCACATACTACTGGAAAGCTCTTTTAGATTTGTTTCCATTCAAGTGGGTTTCACCTACATTTGACGTGATTTGTTATACAAGAAATATATCCAAAGTATCTACACCATTACTTCTTTCCTTATGAATCTTCTTGGAAACATTTGAGCCTTGCAACACCTTTGTCATTATCTTCTTTGGCTTGGCCATCAATGACAAGACATTTCCAACAATTATAATATCACAAGAAAGTAGTGAACAAAGTATTTTCATTATAGTACCATAAATAGAAGTTGGCATTGTTACAAAGGCCTTAAATAATATATGTAAAGAACCTCTAGAGGTCAAACATTTTTCATGGGTGGGGATCATTTTTTATGGCATATTATAAAGGGCCAACGATTTTTCCCTTTATGGACATATGCCAATTAGAGAGTCTAGTAACAACATCCTCCAAGCTCTTGTGACTCCATTCCACCAAATCGCATGGAATAAATCACCTTTAACACCTAGGAGAGGTGATATATAGTGAACTGATCGAAGAGATATGAGATAATTCGATGTTTAATTTTGCATCTCTGCCCTTTTTACTCCCTTCACACCCATTTTTGAATTTGAAAAACTTTTTGTGATCACTTCACTTTGGATTTTCCCTCAAACCTGTATTTTATAATTGTAGCATGGAAATCGAATATTACTGAGAGGAGGACCAAATGAAGCTTGTGCAACTCCATGGATTAATTCAATAGCAAGATTTATGAGTTGCGTTTATTTCCCTATAGAGTTGTTTCTACCTTTCCAAGTTCCCATCCCCTCAAAAATCCTCCACATTATTATTGTAGATGAGTGGTTTATAATTGAGATGGACAGTCATTTCAAAATATGTGCGTGGAGGATGAATTTCCTTATTCTTTAACTTGAAGAACTATATATATTATGTGTGGGATGTATGCTACTATATTTCATGGCATTTTGTCCTCATAACAATATCAAATAATAGTACCCATTAAATTATTTCTCATTTTACATCTAGCAATTAGAACTTGGATTTTATATTATTAATATTTGGAATAAATTATCTTGAGTGTTGCTTATGTGATCATTTTTCCAAATTTTCTTGTGTGATACTAGTAAAGAGAGAGCAAACTAAGGCTTAGTGTTTGTCCGATATTTTCTTAGTAAAGAAAGGAAAAACGGGTTTTCTTTTGCTTTAATATTTATTGAGACTATCCATTCCCACTTTATCACATTGATAAGAGAGAATCAATCGTGAAATCTAGTATGAGTGTAAGTTCTTACATTATTGGTGATTTCAACTTCATAACCAAAACAGTTATTAAATTAAATAATAATTTTATATGGTTGGATATCGTGTTTGGATTTTTATGCATAAATAAATGGTAGTCATGGTTAACTATGCTACTCAATAAATGTTAGTAATAAATTATATATTTATCAGTTCAATGTCCAATGGTGGTAGAGTGAGAATGCAAAAATCTTGTAGAGTAGCTATAATAATTTCTAGCATGCAGAAATGAATTTTGTTGTATCCATGATTATTTTATAGTTTTAATTTACATTTTTCATTAGCTATAATAATGTCTAGCATGTACAAATGAATTTTGTTGTTTCTATGATTATTTTATAATTTTGATTCACATTTTTTATTTCAATGCAATGTTTATGAATTAAGTTCTTGTGACATGTTAGAATGGGATTATCTAACTATATTATGATTATGCTAAAAGATGGATCTATTAAGAATACTAACAATTGATTGTAATTGGACATGATAAATAATTTTGACTCACATTTTTTATTTCAATGCAATGTTTATGAATTAAGTTCTTGTGACATGTTAGAATGGGATTATCTAACTATATTATGATTATGCTAAAAGATGGATCTATTAAGAATACTAACAATTGATTGTAATTGGACATGATTTGGTTGTGTTTACTTTATTAATATTCAATATTTGAAGTATAATTACAAACAATCATGTTAAACAATGTATTTTGATAGAAACAATGAACATACCTGATATATGTAATAATGTTTTCTTGAAATCCATAGTATTGTTCTTCCATCCCAAGGTGAAACTAGTGAACTAAAACAATGAGTGGGGACTAATAAATCTGCATTTATGAGTGATGAATGATAGTTTGTGCCTAGGGTGTAGGCATCATGCAATCAATAGAGACAACCAAAAGTATGTGCTCTTTTTCTTTTGCATTTAATTCAAAGTACCTCTGATCTCTACACAAATACCCACACCCAGAATGATATTAATATTGTTGTCATAGTTGGGGGTAAGGTTAAGGTCTTTGAAGTATTTATTTTTGAAGAAATGCAATGACTAACACCATAATAGAGTTATTATTTGGTAATATTTATTGCTTATATTAATAGCAGGTCTAGATGTCATCATAAGTTATTATGATGGTAAGATTTCTTGCACATATTCATTGGAGGCTACTCGCAATTAGATTTTATTTCACTTATTGTCATTTTCTCGATAACTTGGGATTTCAATTCATTTATTTCAACTTGATATTTTCTCTTCTTTTCCTCTAAAGTCTTCCTTTGTTGATATTTACCTTGCAATTCTTGTCTCAAAACTAAAATTTCATCATATTTTTTTGGCACACTTTCTTGTATTTATCAAGTTCAACTTCTCTAAAATTCAAGTTTTATAGAAAATTTTCCAGTTCTTTTAAAGAATTTGGAGGAATTTCCTATTCAGTAATAAAAGAAGAAGGAAGAGATGTATAAACATGATTTTGAATATTTGAAGAAAATATTTGGACTTGTTCCCGGAGTTTTTGTAACTCCTGGTTTCTCTCTATGATGATATCTAGTAATTGATTCTTCTCTTGATCCACTTGAAATAATTTAGGTGTTTGCACATGTTTAACATCAGGAATTTTAAGCCTTCTCCTCAACACTTGCATATTTGTTTCTTTGGCAATGATTAGGGCTTAAATAGACTTGACATCTTTGCGATATACTCCCAATTTGTTTTTCCCTTGAAGAAACCCTCTCTTGCCTCAACTTATTTGTGATTTTAGTGATCGTGAGCCTATCCTAATGAGTGTCCAAGGTTGTATTGGCTATGTCATTATACAACATCCTATGGAGATCAATCTTATCTAACAAATGAATATCTTTGACAATAATAGAAATATTTACATCCTTACTCACTTGCATGAATGACTTGTGGCTGAGGGTGAATCAGGGCCAACCTTAGTTGATTCTTTTCAAAAACCAAGGCTAACAATATTCTTGTTTGAAAGGTGATGGAAGTTTGTAATAGTTTGTAGATATTTTCAAAGCTAGAGGGGGTTGAATTGAAATAAGAGGGGCCTATAATCTAGGTTTCTTTGATTTCAAGAAATATGGGTTAGTGGTTGGACATCAATTAAAAGGGATGATCTTAAGTATTGATGACTGAAAAAAGGGTGGACCTAAAGCATCCTCACAAACCCTTATTTTTTTTAATAGATACAGGTTTATCGGATATCCGACAAATCCAGATTTGTTGAATATTTGACACAAATATTTGTCATCTATATGACAAGCAATATGACAAACCTCGGTTAGATAACTGATGACTTGTTGTTGGATATCCAATGAACATTCTGGAAAGATTTTGTTAGATATACTACATGCATTCCGAGGAACTTTCGATGAGCATTCCAACGAAATTCCATCATATTATCCAATGTTGTTTGTCAAAAATTCGATGGAATTGTACGTCACATATTCGATGCAATTTCAACAAACATGCATAAGATATATGATGATTATGTGCTAAAAATAATTACGAATTTTGACAAGGATACTCGAAAAAGTGGTGTTGGATATCCGATGACAACATGTTTATAGGATTATTCAATGAAATTTCATGGATGAAACTAGGAGCTCTCCTTTCCACTAAAGATCTAAATGGCCTCCTAAAGAATATTAGAAAATAATAGTGGAAATAATAAAATAAGATTAGATTACCTCATCAAGTTTTGGAGGGAAAAAAAACTATTCTTTCAAGTTGTATATTCAACTTATCTCCCTAAGATTTTACTCAAGTTTTGAGTAGGAGCACTCGTTGGATGTGGAATTTAATTTTTCATCCAAGGAATACCCATGTTCCATACTTTTGATGGACCTTACTATGCGAAAAATGTTAAATACATGGAAAATGTGATTGCAATATTGCTTTTTCATGTATTTCACATTTTTCGTGTAGTAGGGTCCATCAAAAGTATGGAACACGGGTACTCCTTGGATGCAAAATTAAATTCCACATCCAATAAGTGCTCTTGCTTGAAATTTGAGTAAAATCGTATGAGATAAGTTGAAAATACAATTGAAAATATTTTATTTTATTTTTATTTTATTATTTAATTTTTTACTTTTGATTCAAAAAATGGTGAATCATCCCTTTTGGTTGACATCATCATATGAATCTATTGGTTCTTATAAAATTGATTTTTGTGTACATTTTTTGTTTGAGACATTTTTTACCTCAAAATTTCTCTATGGAAGCTTGAGCTATATGATTTTTTTTTTTTTTTTTTTTTTTTTTTTCCAGATCAGGGTTTAGTTTGCAGATTTAATGGGTTTTAGCCGCAATTGATTGATCTCGACAAGTGGATTTCTAATTCATGGAAATATCTCTTGATTGAGGAACTACATATTTATCATCTGCCTCAGATTTTTGCTGTTGTTATATTTGATAATATTGAGGATAAGAAGGTTATTTGTGAATCTTATGCTTGGATTTGAGGTAGTGTTGGTCTCTTCATGCAACCCTAGTCTCCTACCTTTGATCTAGTTATGATGTCATTCTTCACGAATCTAGTTTGGGTAGATCTTTCCCTACATCTTTGGAATCTTCCATCATTAACTTATATTAGAAATGTCATTGGGAAGTTTTATTGTCGCAACCCAAAAATTGAAAATGTTTATAAGACCACTTCTGCTCGAATATCTGTGTAGATAGATTTTAATAAGGGTTTTCTAGTTGAGATAAATCTGATGACTCTAGACTAAGAATGGGTTTAGAAGCTGGATTATGAAAATGTTTCATAATTTTCTATGTCAAGCATGTTATGAAACCATCCATGCAATCAAAAACTACCCCAAGTTTTTGCAAGATAAAAGAGCCTGAAAAAATAATTGGAGCCTCAAATGGTGGGAAGGAGCTCAAAGCAAACATTATATAGTATACAAAGCATAAGAGACTTATAGTAAGAAAGAAGAAATACACAACCTAGAAGAATTTCTCGTCAAAGAAAATTCACCAAAGGAAACAAAAATTAGTCAGGAAGAAATGTATATCAATGAAGACCCTCCAAATTTATCGACAGTGGAAGCTCATGTGCAACAAACCCTTATGAAAATTGGACCCCCTTTTGAATCCTCAAGGAATAAAGTTGGAAAAGCAATTTCTTGGGTAGATCAGGTAGATGAGACAGAACATAAAGATAAAAACACTCACTCACCGAACGGTGACCTATCAGATTTAGCAAAAAACACGGGTTGGATCCAAGTTGGGAAGAAGCACATAAATATTTCACCAAAGAAAACAAGAATCTAGTCAATCAAATCAATAAGTAGTGAAAAAAAAGAATGTAAATGTATGTGGATCTTGGAAGTATCATGGGGTACTTGGTTGAGGGTTTAGATTAAATCTCCATGTTGAATCTCAAATCAACAAAAGATATTAATAACTTTGATGAAATGTAATGATTCTAAACCAAATCCCAACTTTTGTTTTTAATAAAACTCTCATACCCATTTCATTTAAGAAAACCATAATTATAAATAGAAAACTTTACCAAGATTAAGTTTTGGCAACGTACTTTGGAATAAGCAACGTTTTGATGTCCCCCTAAGGTGTCTCTTGAGGCTACCTTTTGCCTTATGTATGTCAAGAGAATATGTCCACTTTGACCCAATATTCTGTTAAAGTTAATATTATTTAAATTACAATAAGTAACTTTCTTTAAAATATTCCGTACCTATTATATTATCTACTACTAGCAATATTTTTTAATTAAATATTTTCCCAATCAATATTCTTTGAACCTAATTCCTTCGCAATATTGAGCATCTTTCTCTTTTTAGAATTAAATGTTGAAATATGCCTCTTAATTAATATCTTTCATTTTACTGAAATATACTCTTTATATTATATATATATTATTATTATTATTATTATTATCACTGAAGATACAACTCCGTATGCTTTCCTTTCAAAAATGTTAATCCATACGTTCTCATAAAATATATTTCACCATTCATAATAATAAGAATCTACAAATCTAATTTCACATCTTACTTTTGAATAGGCCATTCCATTTGCTTTAACATTTAGAAAAGGTCCTAAATGCTCGAGATTCTCATTACCCATTGTATTTGGAATTCAATATTTTGCTTTACAAGGTCCTTTGGTTTTTTTTTTTTAAGATTATCTAAATTATTTTAATTATTTATTATTTTAATTTTAAATTAAATTTTTTTTAATATATAATACTTTTTAACTATGCAAATCCACATACTATTTCTTAATTTAGTTTTTAATTAATTAACTAATTATAATATAATGATAGATAAAATTAATAATTGTAATTATATTTTTAAAATAGTTTAAGTATAAGATGCTGAAGAATAGATTTTGTTTGAGAGGAAAATTATATTATTAATATTTATATATATATATATATATATAATATATATATATATATATATATAATTCTTGGAATTATATATATTTGTTAATTGGTATTTTTATTATATAGATCATAGAATTATATTGATATTATATTTGTTTCTATTGTCTTTTGTTAATAAGGAAACTAGAGGAGCAATAAGGTGTGAATGTTTTTCAGATTTCTATATTATATCTCAGTTAGACTAGTTTTACCACGGGATTAAAAATATGCTAATGTTTTAATAAAACATTACATAACCAAAACAAAGATAGAGTCCAACAATCTAGTGTTGCCATCAGATAATAATTAGCATGTTGATAATCCGAATTAAGAAAAAAGCTAACAAAACAAATTTAACATCATCCCAAGGATTTAGATACCTTTATGTGAATTGTACCAGTATTAGGGGTAGAAGGAATGTGAGACACTTTGCAACCGAGATGTGTTTCTGGGTAAGCGATCCTTATGCTCATGCTCATGATGTGAGCATACAAGTGCTTGATTTCCTTATGGATATCGTCGAACTTGGAGACCATGTCTTGTTACTCATTATCTCTGTCCTACATAACTTTTCCTATCAGGGTCTTGTGTGTTAATAGAGTTTAATGACCTAAACATACTGATTTTTTCTACCATAAGTGTGGCTAAATACATAATAAATCCCAGAGCAATAACATTAATTTCGAAGTTAGAGAAAAATCTATTATCCCGCATGATTTCTTCCTTTGCTAACTAAATTTACACGTGAATGTAAGAAGAAGCATTGGCATGAAATGTCCTGGTTGCTTTCCTAGCTTGGGCCGCTACATTGGAGTTTGCCTCAATAGTTCTAAAGCGCCCTTTAGGCCCTTGATTGTTTGAGCTTGTCCTAGGATCCATTTTGTGTCTAGGCATAGTGGTAGGGAGAGGTAATGAGTGCAAGGAAGATGGAAAAACTCCCCCAACAATAGAACAACTTGAGAAATGTTCCCTTTTCTAAGACAATCTCGTAATTTCCCACCGCATTAAAATCACCTAATGAGTTCTTACAAAACCAAGCCTAGTCATGGAGCGTACAAGAGAACTTGAATTAAGTCAATAAGATAAATAGAGAAGGGAACAACTCTAGAACTAGAATCCCCAACCAACTAAAGCTACAAAGGGAAGAAGACATGAGAACTTCCCCTAGGATTCCACGAACT
Source organism: Pinus taeda (assembly GCA_000404065.3). Taxonomy (NCBI): domain Eukaryota; kingdom Viridiplantae; phylum Streptophyta; class Pinopsida; order Pinales; family Pinaceae; genus Pinus; species Pinus taeda. Next base: position 189,226 of record APFE030655306.1, read on the forward strand.
AAGGAGCTAACAAAGAAGGAAGTCAAAGCGTGAGAAAAATAACAACAAAGGCCCAAGAACTTGCATAAACGAGCCATAAGAAGAAGGCAAACCATTGAACCTCCACCAAGGTGACAAAGAGAAACATTACTAAGAAAAGACAAAAAACCTAGCAACATACCTTGGGGGGTTCTGCAAGATGGACCAGTAAAATGGAGAGCTCGCACCTGATATAGAGAAACCAACTCAGTAGACATCGAGTGATTAAGAGGTCTAGGTTCATAGGATCTGGACCTGTCTTGTAGAGATCATGTATATGTCATTTAATAGGGCACCTCTTCGATTCCTAAAATACCTTATCTAACTGTGCACAACATGTCTTTCCCAAATTGTTTTGCAAAACCTAGACATGACTCATAAAAAATGACCGCTACCAAAATTTTCCAGCACATGCACTAGCGATGCATTTTAGTTATAGTTTACACATGAGGGTAGGTGGAAACCCCATCCTATGTGTTTAAGGCATTGGGAGGTGATGATGCCACTACCCTCCTACTCATTGCTTCAGCCATTGTGCCCACCCCATCAATAAAATTCCTTGAATTATTTTATTAGTATGGATTTATTTATATTTTAATTCACTTTGAGTGGGTTTAATAGTTGAACATATGTGCTTCCTTATAAGAGGTGACATAGTCCAGGTTCCACACCATTCGGATCAATTACAAAATCTGGATCGCTATTAAAGAGCGCACAACACAGGCCATTGGAGTTTGGCTTCTAAATTAATTAATTCAGAACTAAATTACATAACACACACATAGAGTAATTCAATTTTTCTCACGAGAATGAAGAAAGGGATTCAACTACTTTTTATTTATTCTAAATGTGTTATTATATTCAAGAACACATATTTGAGAGTGAAGTTCATAGGGTACTTGAAATTCATATGTTGTTACACAGCAACACGATGCACAAAAACTAGAAACACTTGCCAACTTGTACATTAGTCAGTCTCTCTCTTTGAAAATGGTGTAGCAACCAAGACCAATGCTAAAGAGCCAATAACCAAGAGTCGGAGACAAACCTTCAATAAACCAATAGGAAACAAGCAAAAGCAAAAAACCCCTTTTCTTTCGTGCTTCTGCAATTTATCCTCGTACTACTGACATCTTCGCATTCCAACTAAGACAAATCATATTCCATGTTGTTGACCTCTTCTCCTTCCTAAGAAGAATTAATTTTCTTCCTCTTATCATGCAGATGAATGAAATTTGAAACTTACGTCTCATTCTGGAAACACATCTAATAGGGTTTGTCTTGTGGCAATGTAACTAAACAAATGTTGATTTTGGATGTGATAGTAACTTCATGCAGCAGGAGTATCATCATGTGATCTTGGGAGTGTCAACAACTCAAGAGTTGTCTTACCTTTGATAAAATGTAGCTACAAGAGTAGAAACAACTACCAGTTGGGTGTATCAACAACTAACATAATAGGTGTATCAACAACTTAAAACACATGTGAGTAACAACACTTGTTACAAACTCAATAGAAACTTGTTTTTCTTTTGGTTGATGAGGATTTTCCAAGGCCACAAATGCTCTTGCATAAGACACCCTTGCTAATAAAATATGAGATACCAACTCATGTTGTATTTCCTTCAAAGATTGAAGCCCCTTATAGGCATGCTAGCTATTTCTCAGTCACCCACAATGCATCTTTAGATCCCATATTTCTCCATTTGACCAAAGACATTAGATAATCTAGGTGGTGAGTCTTCTTTCTAACCTTAGTGACCAAAAATTCTTCCAATTCTTCAACAAGTTTGATTGCTAACTATCTCTTCCACTCAGTTGGCATAATTATCTCTTCACTACCTTCTCCTTCACGAAATTCATATACATCAACTACATTGAATATTGGAGAGATATCCAAGTCTCTAGACAACTCCAACTTTTAAGAGTTTTCATAAATATTTCGAATAATTCTGCATGGGTCTGTCTTCTTATATTTTAACTTGTTGTAGGTACCCCTTGGAAACCTCTATTTCTATAGATGTACCATTACCAACTCTACTTCAACAAAAACCTTTTCTCTTCTTTTCTAATCTTCTTTCTCCTTGTACTTGTCATTACTTTGTTGCAATTGCTTCTTCACATATTCATGTATCAACTACATGTTGTCTGCAAAATCACTTGCATCAACACAGTTCCTTTCCTCCTAATCTAGAAACTATATTAGTTCAACAACACCCTTCGGTGATCACCCATAAACAATTTGAAATGGACTCTTACTAGTGGATTTGTTCACTGAGTCATTATATGCAAACTCTACCTGTGCTAAGACCATATCCCACTAGTTGGGATTTTCACCATTTAAACTCCTCAGCAAATCCCCAAGACTCTTGTTCACCACATTAGTTTGTCCATCTATCTCCAGATGATAGGTTGAACTATATAAGATCCCATATTCTTCCACAACGTCCTCCAAAAGTGACCCAAAAATCTTGTGTCTCTGTCTGAAGTAATGATTCTTGGCAACCCAACAAGTCTCACTACTTCTTTGAAGAATAAAACAACCACTTCAGTAGCACCACTTTTCCTCTTGCATGCTATGAAATGTGTCATCTTTGTTAACATATATACAACAACCATAATTGAATCATGATTTCTTTGCATCATTGGCAATCTCAAGACAAAGTCCATGCTCACATCTTCCCAAGGCCTTTTTTGGTACCGGAAATGGAATATATAACCCTATACTTTGACTTCTACCTTTGGCTAGTTGAAAAAATCTATAGTATTCAAGAATCTTTTTGACATCCTTATTGATGCTAGGCCAAAAATACCTCTCCTTTACCAATGTTGCAGTCTCATCCATGCCAAAATGTCCACCTAGGTCTCCACCATGTAGCTCCTTAATAATATTCAACCTCATTGACCCTTGAGGAATGCAAAATTGTTGATTCTTAAATAAAATCCCTTCTTGGATATGGTAATCATCCAAGAACATTGTTTTGTCCACACTCCAAGGGGCTTTACAAGTTGTTCAAGCTTCTCCAAAACCAACATATTTTGCATATAGCTCTTTCATGCTTACTAAACCCACCACTTCTACTGGAAAAGTGTTGAGTAACAACACTCTCCTACTCAAGGCATCTATAGCTTTGTTTGACTTTCCAGACCTATACTTCAAAATAAATGTGTAACTTTGCAAGAATTCAACCCATTTAGAATGCCATTGATTCAACTTACCTTGATTGTTGATATATTGTAACGCCTTGTGATAAGTAAACAAGACAAATTCATTGGGCAACAAATAATGTCTGCACTTCTTCAAAGCATGCACAATAGCATAAAATTCCTAATCATATATGGAATACTTCTTATTGGCATCATTCAACTTCTCATTGAAGAATGTTATTTCTCTGCCTTCTTGACTCAAAATCGCTCCAATTGTTATCCCACTTGCGTCACGTTTAACTTGTAATACTTTATCAAAGTTTGGAAGCACCAAAATAGGTTTCTTTGTCACCTTTCTCTTCAGATATGTGAATGCTTTCCCTGCTACCACTATCCATTTAAAATTATCATTCTTCATGCACTCAGTAAGTGGTGCACAAATCAGGCTGAAATTTCTAATGAATTTCTGGTAGATGCTTTCCAACCCATGAAAGCTCCTCACTTAAAAAGTAATTTGAGGTATTGGCCATTCAAAAATAGCCTTCACCTTTTCATAATCCATCTTCAAACCTTCCTCGGAAATCACAAATCCCAAGTACACTAACTTATCCTGCGTGAATGTACATTTCCTCAAATTGATCAACAACTTCTCTTCCTTCAACCTTTGCAACACCTACCTTACATGTTCCAAGAGATCTTCTTTGTTTTTGGTGAAAATAAAAATTTCATCCAGGTATACCATAATTTTTTTCCCAAGAATTGTTTCAAGACCTCATTTGTGAGCCTTATGAACATGTTAGGGGCATTAGTCAACCCAAATGGCATAACCAACCATTCAAACAACTTTTCCTTCATCTTGAAAGAAGTTTCCCACTCATCACCTTCCTTAATGCAGATTTCATGATAACCACTCTTCAAATCAATCCTTGTTAAACATTCATCCCCACTCAAACATTCTATAATATCCTCCATCTTTAGCAAGGGAAATTGGTAGTTGATGGTTATCCTATTAATGGCTCTAGAATTCGTGCACATCCTCCATTCCATTCATCTACATTCTTAGGATTGAATATGACTAGTACAACACATGGACTCAAAATTTCTCTTATTAGGCCTCTATTAAGTAGCTCATGTCCTTGCTTATTTACTTCCTCATTCTATGTTGGAGTCATCCTATAAATTTCCTTGTTTTGTAATCTCGATCATGGAATCAAGTCAATCAAAAGAGAAATACTTCTCATGGGAGGTAGTACTTTTTGAAATTCATTAGCAACAATCTCCTTGAATTCATCTAACAAGGATTTGATTTATGGACTAACTCCTTGGATGAATGCAACATGATCTTGTTGTTACACGTGTTGGTACTTCCACAACTTCTTGTTGTTGCAACTATATTTTCAAACATTAGGGTGAATTTGTATCACTTTCCCTCCTCCCTAAACTCATATGTATTCGCCTGACCATCATGGTTAACTTACCTATCAAACAACCATAGCCTTCCCAAAAGTATGTGGCATGTGCCCATATCAATCACATCACATGGTACTTTCACTTGAAGATTGTCAATTTGAAAATTCACCAAGCATTGCTTATTCATAACCACGAATTGTCCCTTTTGTAACCATGAGACTTTGTAAGGGTTTGGATGGAAAAAAGGTATTGAGTTTCAACTTGTTCATGACTTCAGCGAATACTAAATTCTCTATACTTCCACTATATATGACCAAGTTACAGCACTTTCCTTGGACCTTATATTTAGTTTTGAAAACTTTCATTCTTTTCTCTGGTTCTTCCACTATCTTATTCTCAGGCATGAGCAACTATAATGTCCCTTTTTCTGGTTTTCCTTATGGCATGGTTACGATGGACTTTCAGGGTTGGAGGTAGTCAGGTCACAGGTGTAGGTTTACTTTAGCAACTGGCCCAGGAGAGTTTGGAGCTGTTTTATGGGGTATAAAGGAGTTCACTTTCCATCTTCGATCATTAGGATTTATTCTACACAACTTTCTTCTTGTTCCATTTAATTATTATATTTTCCATTAAACTAGGTTGTTATTGTGCCTAACTTAATTAATTATGCGTAAGGTGGCATTCTCAGAGGAATATTTAACAAAACAACTTAGAGTAATAGCTTGTTGGAACCAAAATGAGAATATCTACATGATGGGATGGTTAATAGGGATTTTTAGCAGCTTGAGGAGGTAGGGTGTTCAATTTACAATTTTCCCACATCAAAAGGATATTTTAATTGAAATAAAATAGGAAAATGTACTTAAAGATTAAAATATTAATAAAATATGAGCTTCTAGAGGGATCCATCAAATATATTAAAAGAGGAGGAGGAGGCCATTAGAGGACATCTTGGATTTTATGTTTCTTCTTGTATGAGAGGTTTGAGAACCTTATTCTCTACTTCATTTGTAGCCCCATGATAGAAACCCTTGGGTGATTCCGTGGGATTGGGTGAGTACCCATCTCCCCTTGGTGAATTCATCCAGAATTCATAGGAGAAATTAGCAGTGCAACTCATGTTAGTTTCGAGTGTTGGTGTAGTGCAACAGATTATCTTGGAGGCTAACTTTTCATCTTAGCTATATTGGTTGTATATGCATGTAACCCCAGTTTATATATTATATCAAAGCTGAGATTGTTCATGTTCACCTTTCTATTATTTTGTTGTATTCTATGGATTATATTTTTACATGGGAAATGTTTTGTTAAATGAATGGTAATTTTATGGAAAATTTTTGGTTGAGTTAGATTTCTACGAAAGTAGTCGAATATCTTGTTTGGGACACTACAACAACACTCTGTGAAACATCAATTTTTCTCCCTATTCTTTTTGAATCATAGTCACATTTTATCCACCAATAGAAGCATCATCAACTTGTGTATTTTTTTTTTTAGCTCCACCTCGTCTCTGTGAATTTTTTCTTTCTCTTAGATTCTTATTTCCTTCAACTCCATAATGATAACAAGTAATTACATACTTTCTCTTTCCTCTTCCAATACTTACTCTACCTCTTCCAACACTATTTCCACCTCTACCACCTTTACCACTAGTGGATTCTTCCTCATTTTCATTGCCTCTAGTAGTCCCTACCTTACCTCTGCCTCTAAAAACTTTTCCTCTTCCTTTCTACTATGTTTTTCTATTCAAATTTTCGTCCACGTTCATGGAAATGTGATAGGCTTCATCAATAATCCAGAAATAATGCATACTCATTTCATCTTGAATCAAGTATTTCAATCCATTCACATACCTTGTGAGTCTTTGAAATTCTAGTTCCTTTATACCCGATCGAAGTGAAAATCAAAAAATCTCCTCAGCGTACTCACAAACAAAGGTATCCTTTTGTCTTAGGTTTTGGACTTGTCTATACAAATTTTGCTAATAACTAACACACAAAATTGTTTCGATCTTTGTGACCATTTTCTTCCAAGTCTTGATATTTTCTAGCTAATTATTTACACAGTCTTTCTGCAACATATCCCACAATAGTGCAGTGTGACCTTTCAACTTTGTCATGGAAAATTTTACCCGATTTGGATCTTGAAAATTTTTATGCCTGAAGTATCTTTTGAGTTCTCCAATCTAATTGATGTGCATATCAACTCTTAGATTTACATCATAATTGGAAACTTCAAATCTTACTGATGAGTCCCTGTATTACAAAAAGAATGTTGCAACTCCTAGGTTTCCAACTTTAACTTATCAATTGAGAGTTCATACAAACTTAAGGGGTGTCAGTGTTATATGCACAGTAAGAAATATTATACTTAATTTGTTCTGAAGCAATGAATTGAATTGAGATATACATATACCACTTTGCAGAATCCAAAAAGGAAAACTACCTAGCTTAACTTTGCAAGAAAGGAGATGATTGAAGAATGACATGTTCTATTTCATGGAAAAAACTAATCTATTTGCATGAAAGGAAATGCTATAATATATATCCTAAGCTATCTTCCAAAAGGTAAATAGCAGGAAAGTAACCCTAAGCTTATTGCATAAAAGAAAATACCATGAAAGTAACTTTGATCTTTATTGCAGGAAAACATATTTTTTTTATTGCAACCAAGATAAATTCTTTTCTGTTTGCAAAAACAACTAAATTCTCAAAATTGATCAAGGAAAAATACTTTAATTCTACTTAATACATAACCAAACCAATATACCCTAGTAGCAGAATTGAAACTACAACGATGAAAGGAAGGTATCTAGAGGGTGTTAGAACTTATCAAGTTTGTTTCCAAGGCTTATAAGATGTTATGGGGTGATGAGGAGTAAAAAGCAATATTTAGAGGCAATTTTGGGTGCATTCCGAATAATTGTGTGTATTGTTATAGGATTGCTGCAAGATGCCTTGTTTTGCTATAGGATTACATTCAAGAGAAATTCAATAGTTCTAGAATCAATTTGAAGGTGGGAGAAGGTGATAGGAAGCTATGGAAGGGTGCACCAGACCTTACCATGTCCGGTTGTACTTAGTAGATTAACTTGTGCAATGGAAATGAAAAACTAACAATCTCTTGTAGCTCGGTGAGGTAATTTCTAACATGCAGATAGTTTGGAGAAATGAATAGAAAAGGAAGGAGTGTTAGAGGAAGTGATTATAATGCATAGAAAATGATATTATTCTACTCCTTAAACCAATGGATTTCATCTACACACAAAACAAATGTTCAACTAATGGAAACAAAGTGATTAAGTGACTAACAAAATACTAACTGCAAAGAACAAAATATCAGTCAAAGGATGAGTTGAATTTGAAAACTTATTGCATAAAGGAAACACTTTTTTGTTGCTTGTCCACACAGGGTACATAGAAAGCTCACTTATCAAACTATAGATACAATGCATGATTTTTTATAAACCAAATTTACAGAAAGAAACCACAGCTAGACTAAGTGCACGCAAAGGAATGCATAAGAAATGTATAGAAGAAGGGAGCTTGAGCACTTAGGTTGGGCCCTAATCCAAGGAGACTCAAATCCCTTGAAGCAAACTCAGACAGGAAGAAAAATGATGCTTTTCATTAATCTCAAATTATTCAAACATGTAAGATGACAATGGAAGTAACAAGCATAAGTCTCCTTCTCTAATAGTCATTATCTTTCCTCTAGAATTTGAATCCCTACCGAGCTGTTAGGATTTCTTATTTATACAAAAGTGAGTGAGGGGAAGCCTCCTTGAAGGGAGGGTTTCTTCCCTCCAAAACTCCTAAAAAAGTGGATCTGGTTTCCTAGTGTACTCATAATCACTAAACGGTAGTAACTGCTCATGAGACAACCGAGTGATTTAAGGAACAAGCCTCCTAAACATTCTCCTGCTAGTCTCCAATGTGTTTTTCGAAATAAATCATATTTGTCCTACACATTCAATGAATTAGGATATAGGATATGGAGAATACTCCCTAGCCTTCCTAAGAACACATTGTATCTTGAAAAATATATTATCAAATGCAAAACTAGAGGTTAAAATGTTCCAAAGGATGGTTCGATGGGCCTTAAATTGTACATATTTGGGAGTCCCATTGCTTGCACTACCTCTATTGCTCAAATATGAAATCAAAATGACTGCTAGGTATATCTCCTTAGCCTCTTATTCTTCATCTATTTCTTCTTAAGGCTCTGAATCTACTTTTGCATCTCCATTTCTTCTATGATCCAACTCTTCTATTCTTTGTCTTAATTCATCTAGATCTTGATTTCTTGCACCTCCTCACCCTAGTCCTTTTCTCCTTAGTGGCATCCTTACAAGTTGTAAATGTCTCACCAACATCCATAAACCTCAACCTAGGTTTTGTGACCTAACTTGTACCTTCAACACTCTTGTTGTGCAACCATTGATAAGGATTCTTGATACTCTGGTACGCGAAGAAATTCAAAGTAAATATCCCAAAACAAATCCCACTATGATATGACTTGACGTATTATAGATTCTGTAGCATTCACATCACCTACAAAATCTCAATCGTCATTACAGAGTGCACAACCTAGGACATTGAAGTTTTGCTAATAAATAATTAATTTAGAACTAATTTACAAAAAATGCAGAGAGTAGTTTGAGTCTGCTTGTGAGAACGCAAAAAGTGATTCAAATACTTTTTATTTATTCAAAATGTTTTGTTATAATGAGAATAAATATCTAAGAGTGAAGTTCTCAGAGTAATTGAAATTCCTATGTTGTTACACAACAACACCATGCACAAAAACTAGACGCACTCGATAACTTGTACAACAACTAGTTGATCTCTCTTATAATTGTGTAGCAGCCAAGACCAATGCCAAAAACCTAAGAGCCAAGAGTCAGAGACATACCTGCAAATAAACGATAGGCAACAAGTAAGATAAAAAGTCCTCAAAAGCCCATTTTCTTTCATGCTCCTACAATTTATCCTAGTGCTACTGATCTCTTCACATTCCAACTGAGACAAATTTCATTCCATGGTGTTCACCTCTTCACCTTCCCGAGCAAAATTGATTCTCTTCCTCTCATCATGGGACAATCAAAATCTGTAACTTATGCCTCATTATGGTAGCATGTCTAGCAGTGTTTGTCCTATAGCAACATAACTAAACAACTATCGATTCAAGATGTGTAAGAAACTCCATGTAGTAGGAGTATCAACATGCGATCTTGGGAGTGTCAACAACTCGAGAGAAGTCTCCTCTATGATAAAATGTAGCTATAGGAGTAGTAGAAACTACCAGCTGGGTGTATTAAGAAATAACATAATAGGTGTATTAGAAACTTAAAACACATGGGAGTAACAACACTTATTACAAACTCAATAGAAACTTTTTTTTTGGTTGATGAGGTTTGCCTGAGGCCAAGGATGCTCCTAAATCAAGAGGTCATGGGTTAAAATATAAAGTGGGGTAGATTACGTACACCTTTGTAAATTTTAATAGTAAAATCATTGCACGAAGGCAGGTCCCTTGTCTCACTAACAAAATAATATCACACACCAATTTGGTGTCTATCTTGATAGTGACCTTAAAATTAGATTATTATTATCATTATTATTATTCAAAAACGATAAATCTTTTTGAATGTAATCTTTTTTGTTATAAAAACTTGATTATTTTAATACTATGGTAGAACTGAAATATATATATATATATATATATATATGCAATTATAAATTTTAACTTATGCAATTGTTGGTTTCCTAAGTGGCAGATGAATAATTTATGATAATTATATATGTACATATTTGTTATAGCAATATAAAAGGCCTAATTTGACAAAAAATTATATAATATCACCATAGTTTAGACGACTTAGAAGGTGAGGGAGGTATATGTTGTGACAAATATTTTGAAATTATATGTTATTTTGGTTATATGGAAGACACATTAAAACAAAATGAGTGTGTATTGAAAGTAAAAAGTTATTATAATTAATTAAAGTATTCTAATGGTGCATTACTTAGTACAAGGGATATGTGTAATTCCTTTTGTTTAAGGGAGAAATAAGGGGTGATCCGGGAACATCAAAAATAGAGATAAAAGGGAATTGGAGATAAGAGAATTAGAGTAAACCCATGCTTAAGAAAACTAGGTAGAGAGAAACTAGTGAGGTGCAAGAAAATACTTTTAGGAAAAAAACTCATAGGGAAGACAGAAAGAGAAAACTACCCAAAATTATTAACCCAAAAGAGGGGAGGAAAAACATGAAAATTACCAACCCATGTCTTGTACACAACGCTAAAAATAAGAAATTCACAACTGAAGCACTATTCAAAAAAGAGATAATGGTGATTCCAAACCTAAAATTCCTTATCCAAGTCCACAATGAACTAAAGATTACATGCCTTATGTTGGTTAATTTTTAGTTGACAATCACTTCCAATTGATGCATGCATTGGAATCTCCACTGTGAAGCTAACATTTGGTTTCCCACTCCTTAAACTAGTGCACTCCTAAAACAACAACTCCAAAAAATCTCCTCATATCCCACAAGGAGTGATTTTTTATGATGCTATAGGAAATAGGGAGAGCATTTAAATTGCCCTGTCTTTAACCTTGACCCACCATCATCTGCCATTATACTTAATCAATTTCCCATCAATTCCCATATTTTATTTCAAGATGCTTTTGCAAGCTAAATTTATGATGGATCATCCTTCTTCAGGCTCCTACATGACAAAGATCATCAATGTAGCAACCTCCCATGAACTAGAAAACTTCCCCTTCAAGCACAATTGTACCATGTTGCATGTGCATTGCCATTTGGTGGATGGTTTTCCATTCCTTCTTAATTGCACATAAATAATTTCAATCCCCATCCCATGCAAACACCCAATGTAGGAAATGGTGATCACGTTATTGACAAAATAAGAAATTTTTAATTCCCAATTTTTTTACGTTTGACAGTGATATAAAAATATTTTACTTAAATGTTAACATTAAATTATGTATTATAATTTATATTATTTTTTAATTATTTTTTATACTTTTCACATCAATATTAAATATTTAATTATCTGTGTTTGAGGTAATCCAAAAACAAAATCCATGCTAACAAAATCCCAAGTCTGGTTAGGAATTGCCAATGACTGGTACAATTATGCATTTTTGCTTCTCCCTTTTTCCTACTGACATATTTTTCATATTTCCACAAACCTTTTTAAATTATCTTGCATACTTGACCAAAAAAAAATTAATAAAAAAAAAGTTTTATCATCTCCAAAATGTCCTATTAATCCTCCTTCATGCTTCTCCTTTATTAATTTGTCTTTCATGGAACATGTGGGTATGCAAAGCTTAATATCCTTGAAATAAAAACCCTTTTCAATCATATAAATTGAACATTGACTTGTATTCATGCTAATTGGGTTTTCATAGGCTACATATGCTTCCTTGAAATCTGCATCACTCTTGCACATTTCCTTAAGTTCATCAAATACCAAGATTGTGATTCGAATTTCTTGTAGAATTAAGTTAATTCTACTTAAATAATTAGCTACCTAATTTAATGACCCACTAGTATGTTTTATCAAAAAACTAAATTATACAAAAAAATAACCCCTTTGGCATGTCTTTGATTCAACTTTGGTTGGCTTCTTATGAACTACATATCATGATTATCAATAAATAAAATAAATTCTTTGGGCATGACATAATGCCTCCACTTTTTCAAAGCTTAAAAAATAACATACAATTCTTTTTCATAAGAAGAATATTTTTGTTTTCCTTCATTTAGCTTTTCATTGACGTAAGCAATTGGCTTTCCTTCTTGACTCAAAAAAGCTCCAATGGAAGTTCCATTTGCATCTGTTTCAACTTGAAAATACTTACTGATATTTGGTAACACTAAAAATGGTTGCTTAGTGATATTTTTCTTCATCAATACAAAATTTCTATCAATTACTATGGTCCATATAAAAGGCTATTTACTTTCCTTCATTGTTTATACAATGGGAGCACAAATATTGGTAAAGTTCTTAATAAGTTTTTTGTAGAAGCTTGCAAGAACGTGGAAGCTTCTTACCTCAAAAATATTCCTTGGAATAACCCAATTAATAATTTCCTTCATGTTTTCTTAATCCATATTTAGTCCATCCTCAAAATTTATGAATCCCAAAGATACCAACTTTTTCTTCATGAAACTACATTTCTTTAGGTTTATCAATAATTTATCCTATTACACAGTGCTCAAAACTAGCCTAATATGCCTTAAGTGTTCTTCCTTTGTTTCATTGTACACCAAAATATCATGTAGATACATAATAACGAATTTTCCATTTAACTCCTTCAAAACTTCATTCATTAGCCTCATAAGGTACTAGGGTAATTAATGAGACCAAAAGGAATCACTGACCATTCATATAGTCCACGATTTGTTTTGAAGGTTGTCTTCCATTCATCCCCTTCTCCAATTCTGATATGGTGGTATCTATTATCGAGATCGATTTTAGAAGTGTATTTAGCACCACTTAGACAACCACTTAAGTCATCAATGTAAGGAAGTGGAAATCTATACTTGATTGTTATTTTATTGATGTTTCTTGAATCAATGCACATCCTCCATCCACCATCCTTCTTTGGATTGAGCATTGTTGGTACAACACAGGGACTCAAAGTTTCTTTGATAATACCTTTATCCAATAGATCCTAAAATTTCCTTTTTACTTCCTCATTTTCCTGTGGGGTAATCCTTATGTTTCTTTGTTTGGAATAATTTATCTTGAGATTAAGTCTTTGTGATGGATAACACTTTTCATAGGAGTAAAACTATTTGGTATTTCATCAACAATTATATCCACAAACTCATCTAACATACTTTTATTTTATTTAGGTGAATTATCTATATTTGTGCTAGTAAGGATTACCCGAGCCTTCCCAATCAAAGCAAAATGTACCCCATTTTTATTAACCTCTTGCAATAGTTCTTTTTCACTCATCAACAATACACTTGGACTAGCTTCATCTTTGGCTCTTTCATGTAGAAAGGATAGAAAGGTATGTTTCTGACCATATTTCTTAAGAGTATATGTATTTATTCTACTGTCATGGATAGGTTTCCTATCATATTTCCATATCCTTCCCAATAAAACATGGCAAACATCCATTGGAATTACAACACATACAATCTCATCTTTATATCTCCTTATTTGGAATTCTATTTTGCATTTTTCATTAACTAGAACTTGATGGCCTTTCTACAACCATGATACCTTGTAATGATTAGGGTATGTTGTCATTTTCAAATATGGATTCTATGCCATTTCAGTGGAAATTAAATTGTCTCTGCTACCACTATCAATTACAAATTTAAAACATTTGCCTTTAGATTTACACAGCTCTAAATAAAATCCTCCTATGAGTTGGTTCTTTAACTTCCTTCTCTACCTTAATCAACACTCCTTTCAACAGAAGAGACTCCCCTACTTCAAGAGCCTTTATAGATGTAAGTTTAGTTTACGTTCTCCTCCTTTGTTTTTGTAATGTGGGCACCTCTCCTAGTTGTTTATGCATTTTCATGACATTCCCAAGATATGTGTCCCAATTTTCCACATCTATAGAATATGAGCTACTAGTATCTATCTCAACCTCTACCTCTAGAAAATGATCTTCTTCCTCTTGAATCATCCTTGTTAGTGAAATTCTACTAGAACTTCCACTCTCTTCTCTTGGAGATTGAAATATCCCTTTCCTACCTGCTTGTCCTTTGCCTTTGTAGGACTTCTTCCTCTATTCCTTTGTCTTTTCTTCCTGGTGATATTTTATTTTTCTTTTAAAGTAGCTTGATAGGAATCCTCTACCATCCTCAAGGATAAGAGACTGATCTCATCCTGAATCTCGCTTATCATGCCATTAATGTATCTTGTAATGTTTTCAATAGCATCCTCTACATGACCAACCTATAAATTTTTTAAGTGTATTATTTAACAGTTATAGGTTTTTGTCTAAATTTTTGCAATTTTCTAAAAATATTGAGATGATAATATTTGGGAATAAATTTACCTTTAAATTTTACCACCATTCTATCCCAGTATTTGATTTTTCATTTTCCTTTCCTCTTTCATTTGGCATGTACATCGCACCACTACATGGTTGCATGTCCTAATTTCAATATGGTGAGTACAATCTTCACCTTTTTCTCCTCCTCAACATATTCATATTCAAAGTAATCATCCATTAGCATTGATCTATTCCATCAATTCATTAACATTCAAGTTACCTTCATATATAGGTACCTCCATCTTGGGTCTGATATACATCTTGGCTATCATGTTCAACATTGTTTCTTATGTATATGTTTCTCCCTCTTACTCAATAGAAGACTCTTCTTCTTCTACATCACTAACATTCACATGTCATCTCATTTCCTCTGGGAAATTTTGATCACCTCTAATATCTACTAAAGACATCTCATCTCTACTTGTAAGGCTACATTTTCTACAAGCCTTCCTCTTCCTACACCTCAAGTTTATCATCTTCTCCTTACTAGATTTTCTAAGAGAAAATTTGATGCCAATGATCTCAATTCTTCACTAGCCACCTTTGTGACTGCAACCTTTCACAGTCACTCGTTCAATCCTAAAAAAAATAAATTTGTGTGGTGTAAAAAAAAACCATTCTCTTGTGTGTTCCAGGATCCAAAGGATATAGGGTGCAACACTTCTTATGAGGCCTATGTTAGTCAAGGACTGTATTTCTCTCAATTTGGATCACTTTCCACATAACACTTGTATCTGGTCTTCTAGGTTCCAGGAATGACATGACGGTCCACCCTTTGTTATGGCCCAGAATGATTCGACTTGGATACGAATTAAACTTTTAATTGAGACATTTGAACATGAAAATAAGCGAGGGTTGAATTCGATGATCTAGGATCCAAAGGTTATCAAATTGTCAAACCTTTCGAAGGCCCAAACTTGGATTAGTCTGGATGACCGTGTGATGTCATAGATGTGAGTCCTACGCCGAACTTATATATAAAAGAAAATTTTGATTTTCCTATCCAAGGATCCGAGGATGGCACTGTGCTTAACTCTCTTTAAGGACCCATATTTTTCATTTTTGGATATATTACTTGTATGTTGTTGTGACTTGAAACCATAACCAACAACTTGCAAGCTTGCAACCAACAAACTCTGAAATTTTTCAATATTTAATTATGGTAATTAGATTTGACTTGACTACATAGAAGGTAAAGAAACTAGTCAACACTGGTGATAACATAATTCAAACTCACAATTTAATACAAACATACATAGAATGGATTTCAATTTTATACACAATCTTCCTTTTTCTTCCTCTAGTCTCACTTCACACTCTTTTTATATCTAATTCTCTCTTCCAATTATATAAAAATACTCATTATATAGAGCTATCATTCTCAATTCAACAAACTCAATTATGTTTCTAAAATTGTCTAATAAAATCCCTAAATTATCTAATTGTATTTTATTATATCTATCTAATGACACTCATCCTATCCTTTCTGAAATTATATATTCCTTCTATATTACATTACAAATTAAATAAGAAAACCTAAGGGAACCATTTCCCTTTAGTAAATGAGGTTTTCACCTAAACAGGTTAAACATGAATTTTGGTTTGTAGATTCTCCTGCATCACTATATGTAGACGTAAATGACATGAGAAGAGAGCATGTGGATTTTGATCAAAAGAATTCCCTTATTCAAATTTAAAGCGAGGAATTGTTAGCTAAACTTCATTAGGTGAAAGATTTAAGGTTGTTGGGTCAATATTGGTGGTTTCTAGCACCTTGTATTTTGGCCTATGCTATTGAGCCCATGGTATTACATGTTGTAAATTCTACAAAATGCTTGAGGATTCTCTATTGTAATGTGTTAGAGTGGAGTTGAAGGTTCACTTGGCCTAGGCTAAGGTGTTGGTCAGATTGGTTGCATTTAAATCAAGGAATGACTAGGTGTTGGGACCTCGGATTAGTGACCCATGGTATTAAGCCCATGGTATTACATGTAAAGCCTTTAAAAGACTTCAAGATTCTCCATTATAATGTGCTAGAGTGGAGTGGAAGGCTCACTTGGAAGAGGCCACAATGTTGCCCAGGTTGATAGTGTCTTTAAGCCATAATATACTAATATAACAATTGTTGATTGATTTTTCCCTAGTGGGAGTTTTCCAAGGTAAATCATGCGTGTTGGTGTTATGTGCATAATTGTTTTTTAATTATTTTTATTTCTTGTATATAATTTTAATTATTATTTAAAATTAATATTTTTAAAATATATGGTTATCAGATATTTAAATGAAACTATAATTTTTAGAACAAATAATTAAGAATGAAAACTACATTTAATCTTTGAAAACATTATAAATTTAATAATATTTTGGGAAAGGAAGAAAAATATTATTTGATATACGTATTACTCCAATTATCTTATATGGATGTGAAATTTGGGGTTTTAATATCTATAAATAATCATGAAGGAATATTGATCAAATTTAAAAGTATTTTTTAATTAATAATCTTAAAATTAAACATAACACATCTTATACAATTGTTTTTTAGAAGTTGTTCTTACACCTATTGAGTGTATGGTATAAGCACAAGATAACAAACATGAAAGACAAGAAACTTACTAACATTACTTTATGTTCTAATTAAATTTAATCATTGCTTAAGAGAGAGTGACATAAAGATGCTACACCATGACTAAATCATTAGAGAATAAAAGAAGGGGTCACATTGCAACATATTGATATAATGAAAAACATTATTGCATTTAAATTTAAAAAGAAAATACATTGTAATAAAAAATAGAGAATATGAAAAAAATAATGTGTGGTAATGATAACATTAGCATGAAATTAAAAGGCTCAAAACATATTTTTATTAAAAGGTTCAAACTAATTTAAATAAGAAAATTAGAAATAATAAAATAGAAATAAAGTCTATTTAAATTATAAATACTAAAATAGAAATAAATCGTATAAGCTTCTTAGTGATATTGAACATTGGAAAAATCTTTAAACATTGTAAGATAAAATCATTTATCATATTTATGATACTAAATAATAGGAAATTGGAAAAACACATTCTTTTAATATATATATGAATTAAATTTTTAATTTTAAATATTTATAATATTATTGATCTTTTATTTTATTAATTATTAAATATTAGAATTTAAAGCTAAGTGCGCATTCCCACATATAAATTATTTTTTATTTTAAATTTTCAAAATTAATATCAATAAACAATACATTCAATGTTATTGCTCATTATTTATTAATCATATGAAATATGATATTTCTTCTTTTTTACATCAAATCAGTTCCTTATAAAATGTTAAGGTTATCCTTTCATGATAATGAAGTAATTGGAAAACAAAATCATTATCAACACATGCATACCATATCCTTAGTCCTTGAATAGATAAGAATTGTATGCCTTTGAGATTTGGATCAAGGTTTCCTTGAGAGTGCATGCACCTCTCTTAATCAATGTGTTGAGTGTTGTACATGAAACCTTCCAATCAAGTCAAGTACTAAAACCATCCCTTTAGTTGCTAGAGGTCCTTTAATACATTAATCTAGCTAAGGCCATGTTGTATGTACAAAATAAAATCAATAATGATAATAGAACATGTAGCTGGTTGACAACGACATGAACAAGCTACATAGTAGCGATTACTTGTTGTCTAGTTTAAATATAGCTAAATTAAAATAAAAAACTATGAAGATTTGGCAAAATGAAGCCTATATAAGTGCATGCAGAAACCAAAAATCAATGCTAGAAGAAAAAAAAGGTAAATTGGAAAATAAGAAATTAGAAAAAAAAAATGAGCTATAATTTATTATACACAATCAAAATCTACAATAATGTCTTATATTTTTTAAGATTAGAAATAAATATTTAGAAATATTATTTTATAACTTTAAAAAACACCCTTCACAAGTCATGGTCAATTAAAAAAAAATCATTCTAGTTTACCTTTGATTTACATTATAGAATCAAAATCGATAGTTATCTAATTTGTACCATGTGCGTTGAATCAAATATTATGAAGTATATGACTCAATTATGTAGTATTCCTTAGACTTTGAAGGAGGAGCCACTTGTCAATTTTATAATTTATTAGAACCCCTTATAAATTCAATTCAATATTTTGAATGAAATAAGCAAAGTCAAAATAAAATCCATTGTCCATTGTTGTTTATTTAGTTTGTTGTTACATTACTCAAACTTTACAACTTAATCATAACCTCCATTGATCCGGATTCTCTCGCTACCATAATTAACCAAGATCTTTTACTTCTATGATGTTAGCAAAATTGCATGTGAAAGGGTATGAAAACCACATGTGCATACTTTTAAGAAGAGGAAACATAATGACAACCATCAAATCAAAGAACACACACACATTGATAACGGAGTTCACCTAGTGTGGGTTACATCTACGGGCCCATTGTCAAGATTGGGGAGACCACTTCATTAAATGCTACAAGATGATGATGATGTGCATGGTATGCTTTTTGTCATTACAAGGTTAAACTCCCTCAACAAAAGTGGCATGTCTCTCCACGAGACGTTCTCCTACAAGAACTCTAACTCACATGGGCCCTCCTTTCGCATGACAAGATATCTAATTCTCACATGAAGTGGCATACGAGTATTCTCCAAAAAATGGTAAACAAGGATCTCAACATAAAAAACATCATCTTAGCAAATCAAAATAAAGACATGACATCACTGCATCATATACCTCCACTTCTAGGGATGGCCTAGAAATGCACAACTCTGCTGAAGAAATGGATTGCATTGTTGAAATCGTGGCGCATAATCATTTCAAATGACTATAAACTCGACCCCTTTTTGACACCATCAAACTTTGGACCTTTGGGAAACTCAAATATTCCCCAAAGGTTCCTTCTTGCTAGGGGACTAGAATCATGCTACTCTGGTGATAAATCTGACTTCACCATCCTGCTCCTTGTGACAAATTAAGTAATTTGAGTATAAAGTTGGCCTGGTATGAAACTGTCAAAAATTGGCCCTTAGGGAATCTTTTAGATTCCTCATGATTCCACAAATATTCCTCTTTGCAAATTGACTAAAGATCTGTTTCTCAGATCTGAAAACCGATCATTCCATCAAACTACTAACAAAATTTTGGTTCATTTGAGTATAAAGTTGGCATGATTCTATCACTCTGAAAATTTGGCCCCAAGGAATCTTTTAGATTCCTCATGATTCGACAAAGATTCCTCTTTGCAAGTTGATTGAATATTTGCTGCTTAGATGAGGAAACTGATTACACCATCGGATTCCTTGTGGAAAAATGAGAAAAATGAGTATAAAGTTGACATGAACTTGACACCTGCAAAAATTCACTTCAAGGGAATCTCCAAGATTCCTTAAGATTATGTTGATGGAATATTCCATATAATATTCTTGGAATCTGCCTCAAGATTTGTGCCTATGTAGGACCCCTCTCATCCCGCTACTTGTCCCAACACTAATGCGCATTTCACTCATCGATGCCCTGCCTCCTACTTGATATGTGAATGATAAATGAAGGTTTAAATAAATATAAAAGGGTGAATTTAGCAAGGCCTCAAGTTGGCATGTTGGTTGGCAACCTTATATTAAGGAATTGGTGGTTAGGGAGTCAAGATTTCAAATATTACAGTTTGCATGTTTTTAACAAATGGGTGTAACAACCATTATAATTTTAATATAATGTTATGTGGTATGTTAGACCATACACAAAATATGAATTTTGAACCCAATGAACCCAAACAATATTTGCACCGACCCTGACGTCCACACTGGAGGTGCCACATGGAACCATGCAATTGGGTTGCATGGCAAAATTGGATTTTCTTTATCCATTTTTTTTTAAGGTCATAGCCAAGCCAGACATCAAATTGGTGTATGAGACCCCCTTGTTTGTGGCACAAGGGACCCACCTCTGCGCATTGATTTGACTGCTAAATCTATGAAGGCATACATACTCTACCCCCCTCTGGTTTTGAACCTATGACCTCTTAAGAGGAAACACATCCTCTTAACCATTAGGCCCACTCAAGTTGTATTTTACTTTTAATAATAATAATAATAATATCTATTTTAAGGTCACAGCCAAGCCAGACACCAAATTGGTGTATGAGACCCCCTTGTTTGTGGGACAAGGGACCCACCTCCACACAGTGATTTGACTGCTAAGTCTACGAAGGCATACATACTCTACCCGCCTCTGGTTTTGAACCTGTGACCTCTTAGGAGGAAACACATGCTCTTAACCATTAGGCCCACTCAAGTTGTATAAAAACTAATCATTGTCCATTGTTTGTAAGACATGTGTCGTGCTCTCATGATGCCATGTGGCATGCTTTGGAAGTGCCACATGGCACATTTTCACTGGCCCATTTCATGTCCAAAAAAATGCCATATGTGCATGAAATATGGCACAACCTTAGATTTCCACATCAACCTATTGATGTTAGCAGTACAGGCTGCGATGTCATCATTTTACTTTGACTTTTTCCCCATTTGACCAAAACTTTGATGACGAATATCTTGAGCATACGAACTCGAATTGAGGTGTTGTTTGCACCATTGGAAAGATTGTGGAAATTTTTTTGATCTGACCCTAGTTTCAATGCAATCCAAGAAATTTTATTTTTGAGATTTTCTTGAGCCCTCTTGGAGCTTTGAGTGTCTTTAAAACCACCTAGATCATTCCTCCCAACTGAGGAGATTTTGGTCCTCCAAAATAATGAAAATAATATACAATATGTTGTACTCCTTCATCTGCACAACAAGTGCCCTGGTAAGGCACACTTCCTTCTCCTTCACCTTTTTTCTTCAGAGCCATAATTGATAAACTGACACATGCATCCCCTGCAAACCTATAGTACAATATTTGCAAATTACACGACTAATCATGACCCAAGCATCCCCATACTTGCTAAGAGTTTATAACACACACTCTTTGGTCAAGTTTACATCAGAATAGAAGTCAATACCCCAACTACCAATAGACAACCAAAAACATCATTTTTGCTTTAATAAGCGATGGAAAACACATAATCACTTTTACAGTTATATCGCAACACATGATTTACAAAATATGGCCATGATAATATATTATCTCTAATAAAACCATCTCTCATTCATCAAAGTGAATGGGTTATCATCTTGGAGCCGATTCACTTGTTGAAAATTTTCACTAGTGGATTCCTGCATGGGCACTTTGTCATTAATATGGTGCTTTGGATGGAGCCTCCAACATGTGGCTCTTTGATGTCCACATCTATTGTGATGATTGAAAAAAATATTCTTCCTCTAGACCTGCTTAACCTTCTTCTTTCCCTGATGTGGAGAATGCCTTTCATGCCTCATCCTCTTTCTTGTTGTCATTCTATTCCAGCATTCAACAACCACATGATTATGAAAACCACAAAAACTACATGGTTTTCTATGCCATGATTTCTGCTCATCATTAACAATATGCTTGTAATCAAAATGAACTTTATAATATTGAAACTTTTTATACCTCTCTTCACTGTCTCTAGTGCAATCCTGGTGATGAGAGTTTACCCTAGCTCTTCCTCTACAATGTGCATGTCATGGAGGGATTGTGATGTGTTCCCATCATCCTCTTTCCTTGATTATTTTGATAATTCCTTGGAAGATTATGTTACCTTTGAGCACTCTCATTCAGTGTATCCCATTTTGGTAAGGAGTCTCAGGCTGGTTCCTGAAATGGGTACCTCGAGGCTTCCAACAGAAATAGCGTCGTGTGAAAATGAAACTAAAGAACAATCAACATTGTTTACCTCAGCTATTGTTTCTGAAGCAGGTGATGATAGTTTCTCTAAGCCTTTGTTGCATTGAACTTTTCCAAGGCCTTTTTCATGGCTCGTAACTGAAGTTGCAATCTCTACTTCTCCTCTTTTTCTTCTTGTAGAAGTCTCCTCAATTCAACATTATTTTCTTGAAATATTTGATTGATCTCCTCATTTGAATGATCAGAAGATGATGATGAAGATGAATAATCACTATAATATGGAGATGGAGCATCGTCCTCTACTCTTTCTTTCTCCTATTCCTCTCTTTCCATTTTCTCCTCATAATATGCATACAATATATCTACTATTTTTTACATCTTGTAGAAGGATTCGTAGAGATCTCTGTCATCCTCCATTTTCTTTCTAGTTGCACGTTCAATCTTTGGTTATCATTCACACTCACAACTCGCATCAACAAGAAGACCGCTCTGATACCAAACTTGATCTAGATTCTCTCCACTACCGAAATTAACCAAAATAATTTACTTATGTATGTTAGCATAATTTCATGTGAAAGGGTATGAAAAACGACATGTGCATACTTTTAATAATAAGAACATAACGAAAACCATCAAATCAAATAACTAAAAACATTGATAATGGAGTTCACCCATTGTGGGTTACGTCTCTGAGCCCAATGTCAAAAGTGGGGAGGTCACTTCATTAAATTCTACAAGATGATGATGATGTACATGGTATATTTTTCATCATTATAAGGATATGCTTCCTCAAAAACAATGACATGTCTCTCCACGAGACGTTCTCCTATAGGAACTCTCACTCATATGGGCCCTCCTTTTGCATGAAAATATATCTAATTCTCACATGAAGTGGCATATGAGTATCTATTGGTTATGATTTGGGTTGACCCAAGTTTGATCTATACTGCGCACCAAAAAAACCCTCAATCATTAGTCCTTTTGACAACGACCTACAAGAAGATTGCAGTCTCACCTGAAGTGACTATGGGAAGATGTAGAACTAGGTTTTTGTAGCCTTGAAGGATGATGCAATGTGGTGTTTTATATTATCTTTTATTCTTAACATTCATAAATCACTTTTTTGCAATCATTTAACCACTTAAACATATCATATAAGCCATAAATCATCATTGTGCTAAAATAAAGTGTAACTGTAATAAACTTCTACACTACAACAGATAATAAGCAAATATACACATGAAGACACCAAATTACCATGGTTCACCCCAATGTGAGGCTACATCCACAAGAACTGTTGCTAATATAATGATTATTTGTACAACAAATAGTTCTTGACCTGCGTACTAAGATGCAGGTCATCTATGCATTCAGCTGTAGACTCAGGCCTCTGTGCACTCAGCTGCAAAGCCTTTCCTTCTTTTCCCAACCAACAGATCACAAAAGTTCAACCATAAGACAATTTTGTTCAATTCGGTCTATCTTTCCTCTTATTATTTGACCCTATATATACTATTACATCAAGGGTTACATTGTTAGAATACCATGGTCCAAATAACATGGTCTCCCTAAAACAAGTTACTATGGTCTGAAAACCATTCATCCCTTTACAATATTACATGATTTTACAAAAAGGAGGGGCTTCAACCGACTCTGATGCCCTTATACCATGTGGTATATTCCAACTGCTTTGTTGCATGGTCCACTTCGCACTCTGTTACACACTCCATTGCACACTCCAATCCACAAAATGAAGAGTCTTTTCCAAAAACTAGGCCAAGTTGGGATGCACCCAACATGCCTCCAACACTCACATGTTACTCGTACCAATTCACTCAGCTGCTTTTCCTCTGATTTTTTTTGCAATACTATTGTAAGTATTGCTGAGCTTTTGCAGAGTCTTTGTGAATTTATTTTCTTCTCTTCACACCTCTTCTAACAGTGCTTTCATCATGTGTTTTGCAACCTTCTACGCCATCGATGTCTCCCTCTATCAAAGATCTTGAATATTCTCATCTACTGCCTGTGATAGTTGGAGAGCCTCATACTTCCATGGATGATTTCCCTCTGTTAAAACATATTCTTCCTTCTTTAGTTCCTCAACCTTCTTCTGGAGGGCCTTTCCCTCATTGATTTTTTCGAGCTTCTACGAGATTGGTAAGGTCTTTGCAGTTACCTGAATCTCTTCCAACTGTTGTTGCTTCTGTTGAATCTCTTCCTATAATTTATGCACATTTGGATCTTCCTGCAGTGAAGTCAAAATCTGTAAACTTTCATCTAACAGTTTTCCACAGTCTTCTACTCTGCGAAGATGTTGGCCATTGTGGTCTTCAAGTCAGTCTCCCTTTGCTCTCTTACTTCCTACTATGTGGTTGGTTGTAGCTGCATTTTCATCTCACTGATCTATATTTCATATTTAAAATGTATTGCGATGATATTTTCCTTATATCTTTTCACTGCAATGTTGAGCTTCGTGACCTTTTCCTCTACTGGCTCTTCTTCTCCGACATGAAGATCCAAAACTTATTTTCATGTTGCTTCAATCACCTCCTTGATCTTTTGTTGCTGCTGAACTGCTTGATCCATCTCCTGGATCATTTGGTCGAGCTTCTGCTGAAGCGAAGCCCACTCTTTTTCTATGTGAATATTCAACTGAGAGGTATGTTGTTCGTGCAACTTCAACTCTTCTATTATCTCCATGTGTAGCTTGTGTATTCTTTTCAATGGTACCACTGCGATGTTCATTTTGACATGCTTCCACCCTTTTTCTTGTTTTTGTACCTCTGTGGAGTCAAACTGTAGGGCTTTGACGGGTATTGGTGCTAACCTTGATACAAGTGTAGGCTCAATTTTCCTTTCTTCTCTAATCCTTTCCTCTACCTGCACGGGTTGTCTAACTTTATGTGCCAAAATTTTAAGTTCTACAATCCGCCCTTGCACACTTGTGAGAAGTGCACCATAGCAATCTTCCCACTTACTCCACGGCTCTATTATCGCCTCCTGAATTCTATCCCCATTATTCTCCAGGTCCCCATCAATAAGAACCATTGGCGTGATATCCTTCATCTTATCTGCCTTCTTCTCCTTCTTGATATTTGTGGTAACTTCGCCCTGTGCCTTTGTCTTTTCTGTGACATCTTGTTCTGTTTCTGTCTTTTTAGACTCCTTATTATGCTCATGTCCTTTAGGAGGGTCCTAGTGACCTTCATCATGTTGCTCTTCTTCCTTTGATTCTTTCTCATCCTTATCTTTGTCATTTCCAATCGCTTTACTATGCTGCGAGGTTTCCTCCTCTATCGCACTATCTTCTGCCTCTCTGCCTCCAACACAGTCATCCATTCTGCTGGCCATTGTTCTACTAGTGCTAAGAGGTCATCTTCTATTACTAAGTATGGAAGGGGATGCCATTTCTTTTTTGTGTCCCTGCAAGCCTATATATACACTCTGTGAAAATCGGCCTTGAAATTCGCAACAATATTATATTGTTCGTATAAGCTCGATGAGGTGAGGGTGTTGGTTTACCAACATATGTAAATCCATGTGATATAACAAAAAAACATCTTGTTCTCCATTTCTCGCAATGGTTGAGTTGTATACCATAGTGAGACATACAACGTGGCTTCACATATATCTAAAGCTACCAGAGGGAACTATGAATCCTTCAGCTCTCTCCATGCCAATATTGCAATTATCAAAATTAGCCAAGTGTAATGAAATGTTGTACCTTTTTCCTAGACCTTGCGGTAGTCGTACAGAAATTCTTTACAAAGGTATTCGACCCAGTTGTACTGAACCCCATTCATGCACTACGTAGCTAATGAAACCAACAATATAGGGACTTCATTAGCTTGACACTTTATCATGATCTTCCCAGCCAATATGTGTGACACAAATTGAATTTCTTGGTCATTGATTAAGTTTATATCATATCTCCTCTTTCCTTTTATCAGACCAAACTTTTTCTTCATGTTGTTGGCTATGGTGCTGTCCTGATATTTTCCAATGAATTATTTCGCGGGGTTCTACCCTTGATATGGAAGTCTGGTGATTCTCCATATCAATATTGGATGTATAGGGATCTTATTTCCCATCCATAAGCATCCATTATGCACCAACACAAGCAAGTGTTAGACACAAGCCATGCTTCCCAGACTTTTGCCAAAGTGCGACACATTCAACATGTTCATTAATCTTGAATTCACCAATCCATTTGCCCACTGTTGCAGCTTTAACCTCGTCACACCATTGTCCAAGTAGTTTACTTGTTTCAAATATTAGTCTGGTGTGAACTATGGGTATTTCTTCCCGTCAATGAAGTCATAGTTTGTGAACTTCAGTTGCAGTATTTTCACAAGTAATTACCGAGTAAATGGTACTTCCTCTGGCAATAGGGGTGTGAAGGTGCTAAAATTCATATCCTTCGCGCCCTTCACTGGTTTAGCATTTGATTTTCTTGATGGAATATATGGTGGGAGAGATGATGCGAATTTTGCACCATCTGTTTCCATCCGCTCTATGTGCTTTGCTTCTTCCTCACTACCTCTAACTTTCTCAGGTTCTTCGACAAGTTTCTTATCTTGTTTCTTCTTTGTTCTCTATACCTTGGTTGGTTTCTTCCATGGAGATCTCTATTATTTTTGGGATGATGTTGTCACAGTTGATGTTGTAGGCATACCAAGTACTACTTCAGGTGTTACTTCCATAACTCCGACTAAGCCCTTTACGTTGAATAAAAGAACAATTTCTTCAGCTGACAGGATGTTCATGTGGAAATTCTCTACAATCTCTTCGCAAAAACAACACTCAAACTCTCAGTTTAGAAAAATTCCAAATTTGGGTGGGACGTGGCTTTTTATAGCAACTTTGAATATCTAATACCATCATTAGCTTATATTTTATCCAGATTGTGTTCAAATTGTATTCATTAATTGCATATATATCCTTAGATCTTGTCAACCAATCCTCATAAATGTAAATTTCAATGTGTTTTACGTTAACTTTCCCTTTTAATGGGAATATTTTTATTTTTACAGTGAACTTTGTCGCATCCATATTGTAGTGAACAACGCTTTTTATGTCACAACTCCTTTGTACTTTGACATAATCCATACTGTAGCAAAGTAACTCCCTACGGCGAAGCTCTTTGCAGTTTAGTTTATTGTCCTGTGCCCCCTTTCAACTATAGGAGGCACTAAGATTTTTATCCTTTCTTCTTTAAAGCAAGGTTGTCCCTGTACATCTTTAACCTATTTCCATTTCCATTTACTCTTTCTTGGATCAATTCTCCATTTAACTTTGCTAATTGAATTACGCCTCCAACAATAATATGCTTGATAATGTAGGGGCCCAACCAATGCATCTTGAATTTTCTCAGAAATTTCATAAACTTACTGCCATAGAGGAGAACAAGGTCTCCTACCTAGAACTTCTTCTACTTAATATGTCTGTCATGCCAAGCCTTTTCTCTTACTTTTTGTGCCTGCTGATGGAAATCTTGCTATAAATTTGTATTCTTCCAAAGCAATCAACTGTGACATTATTTCCTTCATTATATCAGGGTTTTTCATATCTGTAAAAGTTGCAATCCTCAATCTAAGCACGATGTACTCCATGGACATCACAAGTTCTTTCCCATAAACTAACTTGAAGGGTGTCTAACTTGTCAATTTTTTACATGTGGTCCTATAAGCCCATAAAACTGTTGGGATTCTAAGCTCCCAGTCATCTTTGTTCACATTGCATACCTTAGTTAGTGCATTCTAAAAAATCTTATTGAATGCTTTTGTTGACCTAGGTTGTCATTGATGTCAATATGGAAATATTCTAGATACTAGATGATGATATGAAGCCAAGGGGAAGCAGAGCAGATCCATGAAGAGACAGGAGCAAGGCCATCAGGATAGCCAAGCCATAAGCAAGAGTCCGTTAACAGAGGAGTTAACAAAGGAGGCATATCAAAGCATATTGCAGAATATCAGAGCAAGAGAGGCATATCGGAAAAGGCAGAAGCCATCAAAGTATGAAAGTATCAGAGGAGTTCTTTGAAAGACATTGCAAAGTGAGAGGAGGAAAAACAGAGAAAACGAGAGGAGAAAATAGAGAAAACAAAGCTATCGGAGGAGCAAAGAGCAGACAGAGCCATCAGAGGAGAAAATAGAGCTATCAGAGCTCAAGAGGAGTCTTATCGGGAGTAATACATGCCAACGAGTATTATTAGGAATAATGTATGCCATCCAAAGAAGAGTGGAATACATATATGCAGAAGAGTTGAAAGGAGCAAAGTATGGCAAAGAATGCCAAAGAATAAACTATCGGGAGCTATTAGGAGTAATATATTGTATGTGCATGCAAATACACTATCGGAGGCAGAAGACTTAGTTATATTGCAAATACACTATCAGAGGCGAAAGACTTAGTTATAGTGGAATACAATATTAGATCGAAGAAGTATATATATATCGTAGTATAGAGGTGGTGTATATATATATATATATATACATATACATATATCGACGTTATGATAATCGACGGTTCGGTTATGTGCCATCACCCCAAACCCCGGACAACGACATATATGTGCCGACCCAATAGAACATATAAGTTCGGGTGCATAAACAGTGAAGTCCGCCAAAAGTGTTCCGAAGCATGTTTTTAACGTATTTCAGATTTTCGGGCTCTATGCCTTGGTGCATTAAAACATGCAAATTGGCACTATATATGTCATATAACTGCGATACATGCGGACCCGCTGAAACATTGAAACATTATTTAATATAATATCACATCCGCCATATCGGTAATCACATATCAGAATACCCAAAGGGTTGTCCTCCTGCAAGCGCCGATTGCGATGAATGTTGTGGACTCGACGCAACATTACTAGTTGCCTTAATATAATATCGCATCCGTAGGTGAATCGGCCATCGGCCATTGA
The DNA here is from genome assembly GCA_000404065.3 of Pinus taeda. Lineage (NCBI taxonomy): Eukaryota > Viridiplantae > Streptophyta > Pinopsida > Pinales > Pinaceae > Pinus > Pinus taeda. The sequence continues at coordinate 218,572 of APFE030655306.1, forward strand.
GAAGCTGCGACTGCTGATTGCGACATATGTAGTGGACTCGATAAAGTTATAAATGCGGGCATAATAAATTTGAAATCTGCCCTTTAGAGTTTCGGTCAGATTTTCATAATTTTCTTGTGTATTTTAGTATTTGTGTTGCCCGGGGTTTTTAGGCCAAAAGGATTATGATAATGGTTCCGATAGTTCAAGAGGCCTGAATGAAATCCAATTGCGATTGCGATTGGGAGTGGCATGTCCATTAAATAATAAAGTCCTGTGTATGCCTTTTATCATTGAAAAAAAAGGGGCTCTGTTATAGTTTTAACATGCAACAATTTTTCTTTGGGTATTTGGTCCTCGCCGTTAAATCAACATGTCCTATGAGCATTGGTAAACCTGAATAGATAGAGGAAGCCAAAGGATCGAGAAGCCAAAGAAGCAAGCCAGCGGAGAGGAAGACAAAGCGACCAAGGATCAAGTGATGCAGAGGAAACTACAACGACCGAGGAGGAAGCCAAAGAGCTAGCGAAAAAAGGAAACCGACGATCAGAGGCATCAAGAAGATACAAAAATAGAGAACAAGCATTGTTGAACGTTGTTGAAATAGTTGGAGGAAACAGAGGCAGCTAGAGGGTCCAATAGGATAGAAACAGGGCCGAAGGACCAACAGGACAGGAGACAGTTGAAGGGGAGAAGTAGTCAATAGAGAAGCAGTCATGCTGAAGCATTCACTATGACAGTAAGAACTTATGCTTGAACAGAAAGTTGGTTCTTACATAGAGCTTAGTGCAGCTAATAGTAGACTCATTAAAGTTGTCTGGAGACATTATCAGAGGTCATGAAGGCTATTGGAGACTCTGTGTGGACAATATGAAGAGTTGTAAAGAGTCCTTCATAAGAAGACTAGTTGTCATTGATGTTGTAGCATGGAGACTATAGTGAAGCTGTAAACAGACAGAACTCAATAAAGAAGAGTTTTGAGAGCAGAAAATTACTATCAAACATGCCTTGACAAGATTTGGTTGGAACCCTTGGGGTTGGTGCCTTAGAAGTGAGAAGGACTAGAGTCCTTGGGGCTGATGCCTCATAAGAAAGAAGGATTAGAGTCCTTGGGATTGGTGCCTCATAAGTAGGAGGATAGGTGTCCTTGGGAATGGTGTCTCAGGAACTAGAAGGATTGAAGTCCTTGGGAGTTGGTGCTCCTAAGTCCAAGATTGGTGCCTTAGCGAAATAGAGTTGGTGCTTTGGAGGTTGGAGCCTTACAAAAGTCCAAGTTGGTGCTCGGAAACTGATTGCAACCACTTATATACTTTATCTATTTTACTACAAAGATTATATTAATAAAAGCATTTATTCTTGTTGTTCATCTTGTGTTCTAAATATAAATGTTTTAACTGGTAAAACAATAGTTGGAAAAAGAAATACTGATTCACCCCCCCCTCTCAGTATTTCCAACAATTGGTATTAGAGCCAATACCTTCATTCAAAGCTTAATAACTTGAAGGTTGATCTTTAGAACACAAATGGTGAAGTCAAGGAAGAAAGTCTCCAATCCTCCTAAGGATGTGTCTCCCTCTACTACTAAAATAAAAGACAATCAATTTGAGGAGGCTCCATGGTTCAATGGGAACTTTAATATATGGGAAGCAAGAATGAGGAATTTCTTACAGACTCAAGGCATTGAAATCTGGAAACCAGTGATTATTGATAGCATGATGGATGAAGAATATAAGGAGTACAATGAAAAAGCAATAAAGGTAATCTTGAATGGGCTACCTGATTCTATAAAGAGCAATCTAGGAAAATATTCATCAGCAAAGTGTATATGGGACAAAATTCATGACCTTCACTCAAAAGGAGCATTGACCATGACCATCAGAAAAGAAGATGATGGAAATCAAGAAGGAAATCTAGAACCCATCATAGAAGCTGAAAATGAGAATGATGACATCAAGGCCAAAACAGACCTAGAAGATGAAGAGAATGAAAAATATTTTGTAGAAGATCTCCTCACTCAACTTATGGCTGCCATGGAAGAGATTAACAATTTGAAAAAGGAAAATAAGGAACTTAAGAAGATAGCACTAGTTAGTGACCAAGATCAAACAAGAGATACAATTGACCTTGTCAAGCTTTAAGTACAAGAAAGGGATGAAGAGCTTGCTAAGCTTAAGAAGGAATTTCATCAAAGCAAAAGAAAGCATGATGAAGAAGTCATATCCATGACAAATCAATTGGATAAAGCAAAGAAACGGGAAGATACCTTGTCAAGTCAACTTGAACAAAGGCACAAGAGCTTGAACACACTTGAAGAAGAGATTGGTCAGTACAAGGTAAAGGTCTCCTCTCTCAAATTTCAACTACAAGAAGCAAGGAAATTAACACAAGGAGCTAAAAAGACCATGGAAGCATTGGAAGTCATAGAAGGACAGGTTGATGAAGCAGGAAAGGAAAGAAACACCATGATCTATCAACTAAAAGAAAAGGATGAAGGAATCTTCAAGTTAAAATCTAACATCAAGCTTCTCAAGGCTGAAACATGTGAAGCTACAAGAATCAAGGAAGAAATGGAGAGCAGTCAAGCAAATAATGAAGAAATATTCAAAATGAAGTCAGATATCATCTCCCTTAAAATAGAGGCAGATGAAGCTACTCGTATCAAGGAAGAAACTGAGAAACAACTTGCTAAGAAGAATAATGAGTGTGAAAGATTGGAAGAAGAGATTGTCTTCCCCAGAAAAAAATATTGAAGGGATGAACAAATCTTGAAGAGCTCTCAGGCCTTGGATGACATGCTCAGCTATCACAGATGTCCATTTGATAAATCAGGTCTCAGGTATGCAGGTGAATCCTCAAACAAGAATGAAAATGCTTCAAACAAAAGGGGTGTGAAGAAGCCAGAAAGAAATGGTGATACTCCCAGTTCTAGCAAAGGCAAGGAGAAAATTCAAGGCTACAATAGAAGAAATCTTGCTCCAAGAATAAGTCCTGGTCCAAGAAGAAATGTAGATGATGTCAAATATGTGAGAGGGAATGGTTATCATCAAAGGATTCAAGGCAAAAAGGCTTCAGAAGTACATCAAGGAAATCTCCATCTCCCAAGTGCCAAAGTTCATTTTTTGGTTATTGTTATTCTCGTACAAACTTTGGTCACATGGAAAAAGACTGTAAAGCATATCATAAAGATAGATGTTATGGTCCCCAACCACCTCATATAGATAGATATTATAGTCCCCAACAATCTCCAAGAAACAATTTTGCAGGAAGAAATTAGGAATTCTTATTCATGAACAATGTAGAATGCTTCAAGTGTCATAACATTGGTCATATGGCACATGATTGTAACTTAACTTAGGCTCTTACACAAGCTAGAACCATGCAAAAGAAGAAAATTGCACAAGTATGGAGAAGGAAGCAAGTACGATCCTAAAGTCCCTTGAACTCTCCAGCCAACAACATATGTCATTGGCCTAAATTTGACAATCTAAGCATTTGATGGGAAGACTCTACCAAAAGAGGTGATGCATATAGTTAGGGGGAGCCTGTGATTTTTGGTCATTATTGTAGAAGCTATTAGTGAAAGGGTCCCTACGAAATCCTTGTTGAGCTATATTAACAGTCATTCCTTGATAAATATCATTTCTCAAGGATACTCCATTGAAGAACATGATCTTGTAACCATTCTTTAGACTGTTGTTAAAGATGCTTTCCACTTAATCACTAAGTAATATTTGGAGCAACAGAGAAAGTCATCTAATGCTAGAGAAATAGGGAAAATAGCTATGTTGTTGACTTTATGGATGCTAAATGTCTTGACTCAAGGATTTAATGTGAGAACAGATAAATTATGGACACTAATAGAGGCAATATTCAAATAGACAGATACATCTGGAATGGAGTCTGAAGTAAGAGCAGCTGGCAGCATATAACAAAACTGAAGCATTGCAAGAAGCTGCAAATCAGCAGAATGAATTTAAAAGACAGTCACTGATTGGATATATAAATATGCTAGAGAAATAACTTGTTGAGATATGCACAAGAACACAAGGAAAAGATGGCAGTGACTTAAGGAGAAGCACAGAAACACAAAGGAACTCGGATCAGAAGAAAGATGGAAAGAAAGAAAATTTCAGTGTCATTTTCTCTTGATTCGAACTATGAAGTCTTCTCAATTCTGACTATGGAGATAACAACATGGATTGAAGCATAAAAGCCTGGACTTGGACACTTGGTGTATGGCTATTTGCAAACTGATTGAAAGCATTGAAGTAGAGCATCTTTAAGCATTGTTGAAGCCATGCTAAAGTAGTTCTAAGACATGAAGAGGGAATAATGTGCTAATTGATGTTAAAGCATCAATCCTTCTATCTTGAGTAAAAAGAAGAGCACTATGACAGGGGAAGTCCTAGACCCATGAAGACCTACCATTTATGAAGAACAGAAGCAGTTTGATAGGGGGAGTACCAGAGCACTCCTTTGCCATTGATGTCAAAGGGGAGAGAAGAAGAATATTGCCATCAATAACAAAGGGGGAGATTGTTGACCTAGGTTGTCATTGATGCCAATATGTAAATATTCTAGATACTAGATGATGATATGAAGCCAAGGGGAAGTAGAGCAGATCCATGAAGAGACAGGAGCAAGGTCATCAGGATAGCCAAGCCATAAGCAAGAGTCTGTTAACGGAGGAGTTAACAAAGGAGGCATATCAAAGCATATTGCAGAATATCAGAGCAAGAGAGGCATATTGAAAAAGGTAGAAGCCATCAAAGTATGAAGGTATCAGAGGAGGTCTTTGAAAGACATTGCCAAGCCAGAGGAGGCAAAACAAAGCAAAAGAGAGGAGGAAACAAAGCTATTAGAGCTACAAGAGGAGCCATATATATATGTCATATATATATGCCAAAGAAGAACATATCGGAGGAGCAAACAGAGCAAATAGAGGAGCAAACAGAGCTATTGGAGGAGCAAAGAGTAGACAAAGCCATTGGAGGAGAAAACAGAGCTATCGGAAGTCAGGAGGAGTCTTATCGGGAGTAATACATGCCAAAGAGTCTTATTGGGAATAACGTATGCTAGCCAAAGAAGAGAGGAATACATGTATGCAGAAGAGTTGAAAGGAGCAAACTATGGAAAAGAATGCCAAAGAATACACTATCGGAGGCGGAAGACTTAGTTACATTGCAAATACACTATCGGAGGTGGAAGACTTAGTTATAGTGGAATACACTATTGGAGTGGTGAAGTATATATATATCGGCGATATGATAATCGACGGTTCGGTTATGTGTCATCACCCCAAACCCCCGATAGTAACATATATGTGTGGACCTGACAGTATATATAAGTTTGGGTGCATAAATAGTGAAGTCCGCCAAAAGTGTTCCGAAGCATGTTTTTACTGTATTTCATATTTTCGGGCTCTAAGCCTTGGCACATTAAAACATGCAAATTTGCAATATCTATATAAATGCCGTATAACTGTGATATATGTGGACCAGCTAAAACATTGAAATATGATTTAATATCATATCACATCCACTGTATCGGTAATCATATATCACAATACCCAAAGGTTTGTCCTCCTACAAGTGTCGATTGCGATGAATGTTGCGAACCTGATGCAACATTACTAGTTGGCTTAATATAATATCACATCCGTAGGTGAATTGGCCATCAACCATCGGGAAGCTGCGACTGACAATTGTGATATATGTAGCGGACCCAATAAAGTTATAAATGTGGGCATAATAAATTTGAAGTCCGCCCTTTAGAGATTCGGTCGGATTTTCATAATTTTCCTGTGTATTTCAGTATTTGCATTGCCCGGGGTTTTTAGGCCAAAAGGCTTATGATAATGGTTCGGATAGTTCAAAAGGCTTGAATGAAAGCTGGTTACGATTAAGATTGGGATGTGGCATTTCCATTAAACAATAAATTCCTATGTATGCTTTTTATCATTGAAAAAAAAGGGGCTATGTTATAGTTTTAACATGCAACAATTTTTCTCTGGGTATTTGGTCCTCACTATTAAATCAACGTGTCTGTGAGCATTGGTAAACCTGAATAGACAGAGGAAGCCAAAGGATCAGGAATCCGAAGAAGAAAGCCAATGCAGAGGAAGCCAGAGCGACTGAGGATCAAGCGAGGTACAGGAAACTACAGTGACCGAGGAGGAAGCCAAAGAGCCAGCGGAAAGAGGAAACTGACGATCAGAGGCATCAGGAAGATACAAAAATAGAGAGCAAGTAGTCTTGAACGTTGTTGAAACAATTGGAGGAAACAAAGGCAGCTAGAGGGTCCAGCAGAACAAAAATAGGGTCGAAGGACCAATAGGATAGGAGATAGTCGAAGGGGAGAAGTAGTCAACAGAGAAGTATTCATGCTGAAGCATTCACTATGAAAGTAAGAACTTATGCTTGAGCAGAAAGCTGGTTCTTATGCAGAGCTTAGTGCAGCTAATATTAGACTCACTAAAGCTGTGTGGAGACATTATCAAAGGTCATGAGGTCTATTGGAGACTCTGTGTAGACAGTATGAAGAGTTGTTAAGACTCCTTCATAAGAAGACTGGTTGCCATTGATGTTGTAGCATGGAGACTACAATGAAGCTATAAACAGATAGAACTCACTAAAGAAGAGTTCTGAGAGCAGAGCATTACTATCAAACATGCCTTGACAATATTGGGTTGGAACCCTTGGGGTTGGTGCCTCAGAAGTAACAAGGATTGGAGTCCTTGGGGCTGATGCTTCAGAAGTAAGAAGGTTGGATTCCTTGGGATTGGTGCCTCAAAAGTAGGAAGGATAGGTGTCCTTGGGATTGGTTTCTTAGGAATTGGAAGGATTGAAGTCCTTGGGAGTTGGTGCTCCTAAGTCTAATATTGGTGCCTTGGCGAAATAGAGTTGGTGCTCTGGAGGTTGGAGAATCACAAAAGTCCAAGTTGGTGCCTGGCAATTGATTGCAACCACTTATATATTGTATCTATTTTACTACAAAGATTATATTAATAAAAGCATTTATTCTTGTTGTTCATCTTGTGTTCTGAATATAAATGTTTTAACTGGTAAAACAATAGTCGGAAAAAGAAACACTAATTCACCTTATCCCCCTCTCAATATTTCCAACAACTTCTACTATTCCATTGGATTGAGGGGGATAAGAGGTGCTCTTTTGATGATAAACTTGGAATTCCTCAGTCAATGCTTCAATAGTTTTATTCCGAAAGTTTGAACCTTGGCCACTCATAAAAATCTTTGGACAACCAAATTTAGATAATATGGACTCAAAAATAAACTTTGTAATAGTCCCTACGCTACAATCCCTTACTGGTTGTGCTTCGGCCCATCTTGTCAAGTAATCAGTTGTTGTAATTATGTACCTCGCACCAGTCCTTTTTCTAGGTGGGTTGATGGGTCCAAGAAAATAAATAACCCACTTATCAAATGCCTGCAATGTAACTTGTGGTACCAATGGCATCTCATCTCCTCTTGAAGGTTTTCTTGGTCTTTAACACGTATCACATACTCTACAATACTCCTTTACATCTTTATGTAGTGTAGGGCACCACAATCCTTCTCTCCAAATCTTCCGTGCAGTAGCTTTTCTTGCATAGTGTGTAGAAATTTTGAATAATTTAACACATATTCAATGGAGATTATCCTGATCATGTACTATTGCGGAAAACATACACTATACATAAGCTCCTCTACGTTGATCATCAATATAGAAGCATCAATAACAATAAAACATCAAGAGCATTCACACATTAACACAGTATGTATCTCGGGGAAAGCATCTCGCTAAAAACCCCAACTATCTGTATATTAATGATTGAGTCATGTAACATTACACAGCATAATACTTCTCACAAGTATCTCCACCTCTGTTACACACAATACAGCTCAGATCTGATCTCCAAATCTCTTCCGCTGCTTGCCTGCCTCCACTTCTCAATACCTGCATGAGAATTAATGATAATGGCTCAAGCAAACTCGTATTTACTTGGAAAAATCACGTGAGCACAAGCTACAATGTGGGCAAATACGTGGGCAAACTCATTGGCATACTCAATCCCTTGATTGTGCAAGATCTGGTGCACAACTATAGTCACAACTGATAGCAATCTGATTCTCTAACACCTGTCCCTGCTGAACTGAACATGCACTGACATGCAACTGAGTTAACTGATGTATTCATTAGTTGTATTATGAGTTAATAACTTGTGAATTAATTAATAACTAATTCACCCAACTCTTCTCTAGTCTATTTGCCAGTTAGACTAAATACAACCAGTTTAACAAAGCTAAACTGAACACAACTCCATCAACTGCACCTCCAGTCCACTAAACTCAACTCACTTGAGTTCTAACTGAAGTCCTGCATGCAAATATTAGTCATTCCATAGGTACCCACGTATTTCCTTCTGGGATTTGCATGTACCACATCCGTAGCTCATCCTGAAGTGCTCCAAGAGAATAAGACAAAGTTTATAGTCTAAATATTATTATGAGCTAATAATATTTGACTGTTCTATATTTAGACTAAGTAGTCACTCCGCTGTGATCTAAAAATAGAAGTCCATCTATTTTTCCCAATTTGACCAATCATCCATAAACAGCAACCTGCAATCCATAGACATGATCCATATGTCTAAAAATAGACTTGTGCCAAAAATAGCCTGCGGGCCCACTTAGTGAAGGCGACTCTTTTCACTAAGCTCCATCATCTTGTTGCATTCTCAACAAGCATTTCTGGTTGCACACTTTTCAACACTCCCTCTCAGCAAGAAAGGCTTCCTCTCAAACCCGATCCTGTAACTCTAGAATGTTCTGCATGCAACACATCTGCCCGGTCCACTTTGCTCCAACAACACTTGGAACAAAAAAAAACTCCCAACTGACCAATTTGTTGGGCTAGGAACATACTCTGATGCTGAAGCTCTACCTGCTGCTGACAAGTGCTCCCTCTCTGTCATCTACGCTACTGCAACATCTTCATGCATCTCGCACCATTGCACACCTCTCTGTGCAAAACACTTGTGCCTCTCGCATTGCTGCAGCCTACCTGCTATGCGCTGTCCTGGGATTCCCCGCACTGTCGCTCTCTCTGCCGCTCCATCTGCATCTATCTCTACCCAATCAGTCAGTTCCTGCTATTCCACATCGGGGCTCCCGTAGCAAGGTCTCATCCAAGAGGTTGGGTACCTCAAGGATCCTGCCCCTCCTCCTTGGGACTATCAATCTATATCGCCCCACCTCCTACCTGGAGGTATGGCTGCATGTGATCCCTCAGCCCACCTCGCTCGAAGTTTCCCCCTATTGGAGGTCTCTGCATGAGGAGATGTCTCTACTCGATCTCCTCTCAGCTTCCCTTGTTGTGGCTGCTCCACAACCTCCTGAAGTTGCTGCACCAATCGTGGCTCCTCCATAATTGTCTGAGACTTCTTCTGGCTCTGCATGTTGAGAGGTAATATACCCTCCCTCTCAACCACCAAGTCTCCATTTGTTGCCTTGCTGCTCAAGGCTTTGCATGCATCTTGAACCTCAAGAGCATACAGGTTCTTGACCCGTGAACCAATCTGCTTCACTTGCCTAGTGATGATGTGTCTAAGGAAAACCTTTCCCTCTCTGAAGACTACATCATAGCCTCTGTCTTCCAGCATCACGATTGACACCAAGTTTCTCTTCAGTCCTGGTACATACTTGACATCGG